>OZ010590.1:2651317-2746317 GCA_963932145.1 Acanthosepion lycidas | reverse complement strand
AATAAAGAAACTTGTGACAGTTATAAAGGTTTTTCTATTTGTGCCTTATTTAATCATTTTGCAAAGTACAACCTGTTTTCCGCGGTACTTCTTAGTGCATACTGCAAGAATATATCCGATCAGAACAAAAATGGCAGTACCCATCAGAAATTGCCATCTGCATCTTTATGGTTGTTTACTTCCAATAAATGACAATTTTCTATTTTACCCGAAAATGGGCCAGTACAACCAGGTAACAATGCTAGAACAATGAATGTCACAGTAAAAGTGGTCAAGGGGAAAAAAAAAAAAAAAAAAAAGTGTGCATAATAGATATCTCAGACTCTCCTGTCATTGATTGACGCAGGCTGTTGACCCACACCTACTGGGGACTCTTTTACAATATACGAGGGTCAGGCAACTCAATTCCTAGGAAGTAACAGCTAGAGAAACCGCACATATGATTTGATTATGGTGATGATGGTTTTGTGCAAAACCATCTAAATTTTTGGAGAGCTGAATACAGAGAACTGATGCAATGTGTGCCACAAGGTCCCCAAACAACCCTCCACAGGTTTTGAATTCCAAGTTGTCCTTCTCCTAGACCAGTTACCATCCAAGGCTATAGAACCCAGTCTGTCCTGCTATTTACCCATAGCTGGTGAGAGAAGAGGAGGATTCATACCTTTCCCAAGGATATTAGCATGTAAGTGAATGTAATGGATTCAATTACAATTTGAACCCTGCTCTTGAATCCCTCAATCCAAGCCACTATCCATTACTCAACCATTCCTATTATAATATATATATATATATATATATATATATATATATATATATATAAAAAATGGGGAACCATCATTAGATGTGACATGCTTTGACCTATGTACTTAAACACATTGAATTTTGTTTGGTCATTGACACACTCTGTAGCTGAGAGATCAAAGCACATTAGATCTAATTACTGCTTCCCCTAGGGTAATGCCAGTTCAAATCCTGCTAGAGTGAATATATCTCTAATAAGATTTCTCAAATATTCAAGGCAGTAGATGAAAATAAATGAATATACTGTTTAATAAATAAATAAATAAATGGATCATCTACTCAAATACAAGTATACACAAAAAATAACATTTAATTAAAAAAAAAAAATAAAAAAATCTTTCTTTACAATTTATAGGATTAATGTGAGTACATGTTTGTCACATAGTTTATTGCTGTTAACAATCTTCAACATTCTGACTCCAAAGTTTTATAGACAGACCGGTCTATCCACTCTTCAGGAGAGTATCAGCAATTTACTGTTGATGTTTTCCTTTTTAAATACATTTAACATTAGTTGGTTGGTTGATTGGGATGTGTGCGTGTAGATATGTGTGCATTGTAGAAATCAGGAAATGAAGTTATGTGTGATGACTTCAGTTATTACAATATTTCAGACAATCCATTCTACAGCTGTGTACAATTCCTTAAAAAAAAAAAAAAAAAAAAAAAAAAAAAGCGGAAAGGTGTGTTTTTTTTTCCCTTCCTGATAGATTATACACCTTAAGAATGTTGTAGAATAAATTAGCCTAAGGATGGTGATAAATAAAAGCAATATGGAGTTCAGAAGTAGTTAAAGAACTCTTGGAATGATAATGACTTCCCAAAATTATAGAATATGTCTTTGTATATTTAAGGAATGTAAGAAAAAAAAAAAAAAAAAAGTGGAATGTCCAGTGATCTTAAGCATAGAAAGAAAAAGAACAGATTTCTCTAATCATGGTTGTCTATTATTGCAAATGATATGAAACAAGAAATGTCAGCTCTTTTTCACCTTCCTCTTTATATATCAACCACAGAAGTCCAGTTTTATTTTATTATTCCTAATCACTGAAAAAGTTTATGGCTATATAGTTTCAATCAACAATGTTGAGCCTGATCAGTACTTAGTATTTCTGTGTGCTTACCCATCTAAGTGCTGTAAGTTTGGATGTGCTGTGTGATGGAAAATGGCTTAGAATAAGAAATCGAAGAACTGAATTTAAATCCCAGTCATATTTGTTACATTTAAATCTTCTCCCTCTGCAAGACAGACTTGATCCTATAGTCCTGGTTGGCAACCAGTCTATTACAGAAATTAATGGCAGCCATGAATCTAATATAGACACGATTGTACAAGATGGCATAACACAAGGCATCTAAAAGAAAAATGGAATCACTAAACACAAGATTATGTCAAATTCGAAGACCGAATAATGGATTAGTCAAACTTTTGGAATCATGACTTTTCAAAATTATAGAAATTTTTTGGGAGTGTGATGAAAAATTTAATGATTATATTTGCTAAGTTCAGACTAATTTCCTTATTCAATAATACAATTGTCTGAAGTTAGCATTGTGATAAAAAAAAAAAAAAAAAAAAAAAAAAAAAAAAAATTAAAAGATTTTTTTTATTTTCATCATCACAATGTTTTTGCTATTGTACCCACTAGCTTTCTTCCTTAAGAATAAAAAAATAGAACAGAAATCTGAATAAAAGCAAGAAAATACTGCCACTGAAATTAAATTAAAAAAATAAAATAAATTTTTTTTAAAATGGATAAATTAATTTGGAAACTGACAAAAATACAATTATTATAAAAATAATCTTAAAAATTAATTTTACTGGGAAAGAAATGAACATTTCTTTAAACTTTTCTTTCTGCTTTAAGGATATTTTTTAAAATAAAAAAAGGCCATTTAAGTAGCAGGTCTGGTTCATACTTGCAAGTTAATCACATACTTTAAAGTTTTATGCTTAATTTCAAGTATTTAAAATGTTCAAAAACAAAGCTTTTGATAATAACTCCAAGTTACTTTTGACAAGCTAAATATGTATATGCTCCGGGATATTGTTGATACTCCAATGAGTGGACAGAGTAATTGCTGGATGGTCTGTCAACAAAACTCTTTAGTCAAGATGCTGAAGGTAACACCAATCAGTTAAGTGATAAACTTTATATTTGCATTAATTAATTTATATATATATATATATATATATGGGTGAGAGAGAGAGAATAATGATATATAGTTTTGTATATCAACAGTATTATATATATATATATATATATATATATGGGTGAGAGAGAGAGAATAATGATATATAGTTTTGTATATCAACAGTATTATATATATATATATATATATATATGGGTGAGAGAGAGAGAATAATGATATATAGTTTTGTATATCAACAGTATTATATATATATATATATATATATATATATATATATGGTTGGTGCAAAAATAATGTCGTTTTTTGACGTATTTTTTAACGTCAAAAAACGACATTATTACGTCATTATTTTTGCACCAACCTAATATATATATATGAAGAAATATAGTCTTAAGGGGCACTATATTTATGGGATAAAGTGCTGAATATCAGAGAGAGCATGTGTAAATATAAAAGTGAACATTGAGTCTATTTCATGCTAGATGCAATCGTCAGGCCACGAGTGCTGTTTTTTCTCTGCTATATATATATATATATATATATATATATATATATATATGGGTTAGTGGTGCATTGTGGGTAGTCTATTTTAGCAGTTATTTTGCTGGAAGCCATTTAGTTTATTTATTTGGGTTAAATTATTTTGCTTATTTTTATATTTATTTGTTATCTTATATATATTTATTTTAATCGGCGTTTTATTCACGTAAAAATTTGTTTATATCGCTTATTTAATAGTTTTGTTTGGGAAGATAATTAAAGCTATTTATTCAATTTTGGGGTTGATTGTTGTAGTTTATTCTAACTTATTTTGTCGAGAGCAGTTTTTAATTTGTTTATTACTTCATGTATTTATTTGGATTGATTATTTGTTTTTTTCTAACAGTTAATTTATCAGGATCGGTTTGTTAGTTTATTTATTATACTGTATATTTTTATTTACTCTTTTCGGTTTTTGATTTTTAAGTAACGTAGAATTTTTTTTCTTTTATCTTCATATAACTGTTATAGCTTCTTTTTTTTTGTCCGATTTTTGGTTTGAATTTTATAGTCTAACTAATATTTTGGTCATAATGGTTTGCTAATTTGTTTATTATTTACTTTATTTGGGTTCATTGATTTTATTTTTTATTTATTCTATTTCATCTATTCTAATGGGTGTAATTTAGTAATTTGTTTGGGTTAATTTATTGTCATTTTGTTTATTTTATTATTTTCTGTTTTCGATTTTTAAGTAACAGTGAAAATTTGTTTTCATGTCCATTTTGAGATCAGCTTGGATCATTTATTTAATAATTTATTTGGGTCTGGAAAAGTAATGATAGCTATTTTTACCTTCAAGCAAAGTTCGCAAATTTTTGATTGGTTGTTGTAGGCTGATGATCTTTTCCTTATTTTCCAAGATATTTTTGGTGTGATGTGTGTTTTGTTTTTAATTTCCCAGATATACTTAGAAAGCATTGTACTGTTCGCATATTTAATGTTTGCGAAAGATCTTTTCTGTGTTTCCAGGGTCCTTTAGTTAATCCTATGTATACTTTTTCTTCATTAACTGGTGATTTTATTGTGGCTTGGTACATTACGTTGTGTGTGTATATATATATATATATATATATATATATATATATATATATATATATATACACAATATAAAATGTATATTTCAGCAGCAGCCGCTCTTTCAAACAGGTTTCGTTGGATATGAGAGAAGGAAATTTTATTTTTTTTTTTTTTTAGTTTTTCTAATATTCTTACATTTTTCCATTTGGTGGGAGTAAAAATTGTCCACAGTGTCTATGGTCCCAAGTGCTTTCAGTCACTTCCTTAGCCATTTTTGAGGGATTTGTTGCTAATTTCTTCTCATGTTTGTTTTTGTGACGGCTAAATAGAAACAGCATGGCAAGAATTTGCCTTTATATATATATATATATATATATATATATATAAAAACACACACACACACAAACTTCAACACACCATTTCCACTGCTGAATAAGGTGAGATTTATACTGGGTGACAGATATTTTATGTATGGGGCCTCTCACAACAAGTTGCTTTCAGTTACAGGTCCTAAGAAAGATGATTGCATTATCAACCAGAATTGTCCTTATGAGTTATTGTACATTGTGTATGGATAAGTGTGTTTTTATGACACTTTGGTCAGATAAGTGACCATATATATATATATATATATATATATATATATATATATATTCTCCCACACACAAAAATTTAAATATACTAATAGATGGATTTATACTATATGGAGATACAATATTGACTGTACCTATGTAAGTCTGCAGTGTTTTTGAATTTGAGAGAATGAACTTTTGAAAACTTCTTCCTGAACAATAAAAGACATATTGACAAACCTAAAATGGTGCAGAAAATAAGTGGGTGGGGAGAAAATAATCAGTTTTGAACTCTGCTGAACTAAAGGTAGATTTAGCAGATCAATTTAAAAAATAAAAAATCCCATTTCAAAAATTGGGAAAGAGGGACAAAGAGGGAAAAGGAAACAGAATCAGGGGAAGAGAAGAGGAACAGTATAGGGAGGAAGAAAAAGTAAGAGAGAGGGAGGAAAGACAGAAAGAAAAAAAGTCAAAGTTTCTTTCAAAAATTGCAATGTCTCAAAACACAAAAAGAATAGTAGCAGCAGTCACAGTAGTATGTACCGTGTGACATGCTGAGATGATAATGTAAAGCTGTGACTCAGGCTATATAAAAGATAGCAATTAGAATATTAGCATCATCTGACTGTAAAGACAACTCCCTTCAATCCAAACCCCCCCACCTCTTGCCCACCTGCCAGGGTGATCAGAGAAAAGAACAGGGAGAGGAGAAATAAAAATTGCTGACAGGTCTCAAAAGATGCCACAATCAAAGCAGCTCAAACAATCTTCTGTAAAGATACAAATGAGCAGATATGTTACAGGTAGAAGTATTTAGGTACAAGTTGTAGATTAAGAAGCAAATAAAAAGTTCAGTAGTAAATTCCTTAAAACTCAGGTTGACACACACACACAAAAAAAAAAAAAAAAAAAAAAAAAAAAAAAAAAATTACCAAGATAAATATTCCAAAATTCATCAAGGTGTCCTTGTGATGATGAAGAAAAAAAAAAGTTTTCTTTAAAAGTTGTACACAAAGTACATTTCTATCTTTCATTAAGGACATTATCTGTCCCAGAATCAGGTGCAATCATAGTCGCTACATAGCTGACCACCTAACTGAATGATTTCACATCTCAATGGGTATTCATTAATGTGTAGCAGGTCTTAAGCAAAGCATTACCTGATTGAGCCAATCCCGCTTCAAGTCAGACCATAGCTGATGTCTTCCAACTTGAAGGAACACTTTATCATCAACATGTGACCACTGATTCCACGTTCTTGTTGACTGAATGGCAATCTATAAAGCCCCCTCCCTGCTTGTCCTGTCAAAGTTGGCAATAGCTACTATCTAAGCAGTTATGATTGTCCTTAAGGAAGAGATGATCACTCATCCACTATCAACCACTGTGACATGCCAGTTATGAGACATTTTTGTCCAGATATCTGGTAAAAAAGTTTTAAAAAACATACAAGGAAAAGCTAATTCACTCTTCTATCAAGAATATCAGTGTGGAATAGATCTCTGTACTCAGCTTGAGCAAACTAGGTTAGTTGCCAATAGTCTAGGAGATGAATAATTCAGGACTCAAAACTAGGAGTAAAATTCATTACTAACCCCAAATAGGAGTATAAACAGTAAAGAGTACTGAATTATAATGTGAAAATCATACTCTAAGAGAGCACTTCTGAGGAAACCCCATGGCAAGTATGATACTACGCTTAGTCAAAATCAAGAAGTTACTGACAACCGAGATAGAATGTGGGTGGATTTCCTCCTTCAGGAGTGAAAAAGGGTATGATAATAACATTGTTATAATTGTTCTACTTTGTTACTTATTGCAGTTAATCACTTATGCCTTAATTTATAAATTAAACTTTATCATAGTCATTTTATACAAATGGCATGCTAAGAAGTTCAGAGTTGGGGGTGAGGCCATAAAAACATACATGCACACACAATCTGATCGTCTGTCACACTCTGGAAAGTCGATAAAGCCAATAACTTTTCACCACTCTTCATATAGAAGTCTGGTACTATCTGTAGATGCTTTAAGAAATGAATAGGGACTTTGAAACATATATACTTCTATAGATAACAGGAAGAATTTCTTGAATTTCTAAAATTTATGGGTAGTCTCAATTTTGGGGACAATTTAAAAATAGACTTTTTTTTTTTTTCCTCTTTCACTCATAAGGAAATGATTTAAAAAAATAAGTATTTGAAAAACAAATTTCAAAACATGATATTCAGTGTGAAAAATTTGTTTTCTGCAGCTAAACTCTTTGCAGGTTAATTAAAGCCAGGAAATATTTTTAGATTGTAAGAATCATTTTTGGAGATAATAATGATTTAGTGCTACAAGTCTTACTAATTAACCAATTAGGTAGTGGAGGAAGCGTTGGATCATACTTTTCTCAAGGGCATTTGCACATAACGAACCCAGCAGAAATTGGAACTCAGCTCTCCGACAAGCTATTAACCTTTACACCATTTGCAAAGTATCAAGAATTCCTAAGTGGTCATCCATTGAAGTACTGACTAGGCTAGACTTTGCTTAACTTTGGTTTTTGTACAACTAGTGTCAATGCTATATAGCTATAAACTTTTTCTGTTTTATAATTGTTATCCAGATGTTTTTTCTTGGTGTAGGAAAAGCAACAATGTAGCCCATGCCTAGAAAATAATACTGGCTGGATTTAAAAAAAAAAAAAAAAAAAAAAAAAAAAATAATAAAAGTCTTTAAATCTTAATACATTTAACGTTTACATCTCGATAGATACAGATGCTTTTACACACAAATACCAAAGTACAAACTATAATTGAATCAATGGATAGTAAGAAAACTATTCAAAGTTTGATACTTTTTGAAAGTAAAAAGATTCGAGCTAAGTGGATAAGACTATAAGATCACATTGTCATTTGGTAAATTCATAGAGAGGGGGAGGAGGTGGATAGACAACGGGTGTAATGTTGAGCTACCTCATCTCATAAATCTCAATTTGTTACTATCAGGAGTTGAATCGTCACTTGTGTCTCACTAAGTTGAATAAATAACTTCATGTTCAATTCAATTTACAAAGGAGTGTGGCAGCAAAGCAAAGGCATCAGGTCCCACTACCTGCCTCCCCAAGAAATGCTGAATAATAATCTAATTTTTCCGTTAAGAAAAAGGAAAAGAACACATTTGTCTGTTTCTGCTTCTTCTAAAAGCTCCAGCATGAAGACAGAAGATAGAATGCAGAAACAAGACAAGATTCTTTTCACAAGTTGGGAAAGAACATGAAACATGAAGAGAGAAAAAAAAAAAAAAAAAAAAAAAAAGGAGATATTGAAGCAAAGCCAAAAGAGTTAAGGAGCAACAGAAAGTGGAAAAATTGTAATCTTTGAATCTCTTCTCTTGCAAGACAAATGGAATCAACATGAGAGGGGGGAGGAGAGGGAAGGAAAAGAAATAAAGAGAAAAAGGCAGCAACTTTGATAAGTTAAACAACATTAATAAAATTCTAAAAATAGTTGGCAGGTAATATCTATCGAGAGATGCAGGCAAGGAGAGAGAGAAAAAAGGTATGGCAAGATAAGGGGTCCCTTACTCTTTCCCACTTTATCGACATTATGTGGGGGGGACCCACATAGAGGGCGACGGTATTGGGGGAGACCCACAGAGGGGGCGACAGTATTGGGGGGGCACAGAGGGGGCGACAGTATGGGGCAGGGGGATCGGGCGACAGTATGGGGCAGGGGGATCGGGCGACAGTATAGGGGGAGGGGGAGACCCAGATAGAAGGCAACAGTATAGGGGGAGGGGGAGACCCAGATAGAAGGCAACAGTATAGGGGGAGGGGGAGACCCAGATAGAAGGCAACAGTATAGGGGGAGGGGGAGACCCAGATAGAAGGCAACAGTATAGGGGGAGGGGGAGACCCAGATAGAAGGCAACAGTATAGGGGGAGGGGGAGACCCAGATAGAAGGCAACAGTATAGGGGGAGGGGGAGACCCAGATAGAAGGCAACAGTATAGGGGGAGGGGGAGACCCAGATAGAAGGCAACAGTATAGGGGGAGGGGGAGACCCAGATAGAAGGCAACAGTATAGGGGGAGGGGGAGACCCAGATAGAAGGCAACAGTATAGGGGGAGGGGGAGACCCAGATAGAAGGCAACAGTATAGGGGGAGGGGGAGACCCAGATAGAAGGCAACAGTATAGGGGGAGGGGGAGACCCAGATAGAAGGCAACAGTATAGGGGGAGGGGGAGACCCAGATAGAAGGCAACAGTATAGGGGGAGGGGGAGACCCAGATAGAAGGCAACAGTATAGGGGGAGGGGGAGACCCAGATAGAAGGCAACAGTATAGGGGGAGGGGGAGACCCAGATAGAAGGCAACAGTATAGGGGGAGGGGGAGAGAGAGCTCCAGATGGAGGGCAACAGGAATCATAAAACAAGAGACCCAGAGTGAGAGGGTGCGACAGAGGAAAAGATGTACAGGGAAAAGTGACGATGGAAGGAGGAAGCATAATGCAAGAAAGAAACTATTAACTAGAATAATACCCTTTCTTTATTTTCTTATTAAATCCTATACGAAGGATCTAATGATTACATAAATAGCTCATGTTAAAATCAATTATGGTGGGTTTCTTTTTGGTTTTTTCACAGTAAAATACTTTGCAATGAATTTCTATATATTCTTTTAGCATTTATGTCACTATAAATGTAATCATTAAAGTGAATAAAACTTGATATATTTGTTCAATATATTAAACAGAGAAACACTAAATAAATTATTTCCAATTCCATTTTTCTACATTAAAATACTTTTTATTACAAATTCTATTAGTATTTAAAAAATTAGTTTAAAAAATTCCTACCCACGATATAATGGGTTGAATAAACAATGAGTGGGTATATGTGAGGATATGGGACATAAAAGCAGCGTAGAAGTATATATGCAGGTGCAAAAAATACTGTAACCCAAAAATAAAATCAGTTTGGAATTTTATGTAGGTTACCTGGATTGTAATAATAGACCTGATGAAGGTCAGAGGGCATAATAGCCAAAATGTGATTACAACAAAAACAAAGACAACAGTCTACAGGTAAATAGTGTAAATAAAATAAAAATTCTGATATTTGTTCAGATTTTGAGAAGTGACCTGAACTTGAGAAAAGGTTTATACCCTTGGTATATTATTTTAGGGAAAAAAAAAAAAAAAAAAACAAACCCCAAAACAAAACAACCCCCCACCAAAAAAAAAAACCAAAAAGACGAGAGAAACGAAAAGATGAGAAGACTCATTTATATTCGTCCTCAAGAAGATGTGCTTATTGCCCAAGAATGTTTGATCACTGTCTTCAGAGCAAGGAGAATAAAACAAATATTGGTAAAAATAACTAACAAGTAATATTTAGAAATTAGCTCCTTGTACACTCAAAAGTATAAAATCTCAAATCAAGCACTAAATTTTAAGTTTTAATTTAAGCCAAGTAAATTTAAAGAACAAAACCAGAATATAGAATTCAATATGAACACTTGTTCTCAATTTTGGAAAAAAAAAAAAAAAAAAAAAGAAGAAAGAAAAGCAGTTAGGACCTTCCATAAGTGGAAGTGGATCCTGTCAGTATAACATATATAGTGGGAGAATAAGCATTGTACTGCTCATTACTACATACAGTTGGAATTTTTCAAACAGACTCTTTAAATCCTATTTACATTAAACTTTTTATTCTGAGCTGGAAAAAACTCCAAAGGATTACTTGAATGAACCATATACACCTATGGAAGCCTAAACAATGCATCATCTGAAATGCAAAATAAAAATCAATAAAATAAAAAAAGACGACGATATTAGTCTGAATAACTCATAGAATAATGACAATGACTCACAATTTTAGACAACATTTATAGTTAACTGAAGATTTGCTCAATTTATAAAGAAAGAAAAAAAAAAAAAAAAATTGCTGATTAATCTAATGTTGTCTCTCCAGAAGTTATGTTCTTCAAGAAAATATATGTTTAAAAGAACACTAAGCAGAAATAAACTACCGATTTTTTTTTTTTTTTAAATAACTAACTTTTTGGGGTTTTAGAGTGCCAGATTGCTACACAGCATTGAATATTGGACAATTTTATTTGAGATGAGGAAAAATACTTGGGACAAACAAAGATGTGGTCCTACTAACAAAGAGAATAGGGGAAATTAAGAGGTTTTAACCAAAATAAGAGCCACAAAAAGTAACTGCTGATAACAGAGTTGAAGTATTTGGGATCTATAAGGAGGAAAGAAGGCTTGTCAAGTTTAAAACCTGCAAGACAAATCAAAGACAACAGAAGCATAGGGGAGCAGCACATGACATACTTGACAAGTGCATGGAAATGAATGGGAGGAAAAATACCTGAAAAAGAGGAGTCATAAAAGGAGAAAGTATCACTAAGAGGCACGACAAACAGGATTCTGTGGAGAACCATAATCATCTAAATCCTGAAAGGATATAAGACATCCTATATATATATATATATATATATATATATATATATATATATATATATATATAGAGAGAGAGAGAGAGAGAGAGAGAGAGAGACTTCAATTACTGGACAAGAAAAATAAAATTGGTAGCTTCGTTATAGCGGAATATTTGCACATAAGGGATTTTGTCTCTTAAACTGACAAACCCCTATGAAACTGACAAACCCCTATGAAACTGACAATGGTTGAGGAGAGATGCATATTTGAAATATACACACAGAAGTGAAGGGACAAAAAAAAAAATAAAAAATAATAAGGGAGGCAGATAAATAATAGTGACCCCTCCCTTAAAACTATGGTTTAATAAAAGGTTAGACTTATCTCTATTAGTTGGTTGGCTGTTTTTGTTTAGCTGCATATTAACCTCTATGGTTATTTAATGGCAAAATCAAAATATTTTGAAAATTTTTAAGATAATGGTTTTAATGATACAAGTCTTAACCTATAGTTGGTTAGAAAGACGTGGATTCATACTCGCACATAAGTGAATATAACAAACACAACTGGAATTGGAACTCTGTTTTCCATCTAATAATTCCAAACTGTTATTTATTACACCATCCATGCATCCAGTACTTGGTATTCCCAAGTGTCCACCCGTATAGGCACGATGTTGCTTAACGTTGGTGATTATTTCTCTCTAGCCTTGTGTGACAGTCTAAGAGAAGGATAAATCTGAATTTAAAACCATGGAGAAAGCAAGAGGGAAAAATCACTCCACTATATGCCCCCAACCCCAAAGAAGTCATGGCAATTCTCAGACAAAGAAAAGGAATTCATGGTAAAACATAACTCCATCATTAAGGGTTATGGCATTACAGAAGGAAAAGGAAAAGGAAAAAAAAAAAAAAAAAAAATACAAATTAAGACAATTGTAAATTTGTAAATGTTAATTATTTCTAACTCAAACTACAGATAGACAATGAATTTTCCATCACCTCTCTTAATCCAAATAAATTACAAATGTACTGCACATCTGTAGGTCTACCAAAAAGTCATAAAAATTCTTATTCTGTACAACTATACTTACTACCATTACTAGACTGTATATCCTTTATTCAAGACCAAAGAATACCATAGTATTATGCACTTTTCATCAAGTATATATTAGATGTGGTAAATTTTGGCAAACCTGTTAAGACATTTATCAAAGAAGTTTTTAATATCTTAATATCTGGATAATCTAAAATACTATATCAAGGCCAAATATCATTCACTTTTCATGAAGCATATGTTAGATATGGTAAATTCTGTCTGTAGAGAGACATTTATCAAATGAGAAATATCTGTTTAATTCAAGTTTCTGTCTTCATGTTTTAATGATACATAATGTGCATAATTAGCAGAGGTCAGAGGTGGAGTCTTAAATTATTATTCAGTGACCTTTGTTGGTTTGGCAAAGTAGATAAATCTGACAGTTCTGGAATCAAATAGCAAGGTGCATAGTTGAGGCACTCATTCTTGATTTGAACTAAAAGAAGCATTTTAGCCCACTCACCCAACACAGGACTCTTGGTTACATGAGAAAATGGTTCATTTCTTTTTTGATTGTTGTAGTCTATCAAATATTACCCCCTACTCTTTAATTGAATCGTCAGAGTACTTCAATGCCGATTAGTTTTCAGGTACAATGACCTGCAAAATTCTGGCAATTTTTTAAGTCCCCATTGATCCACAAAACCTTTTCTTGGAATAAATCCCCTACAAAAATCTGGAAGAATTTAAAAATAGTATAAATGTCACATGGGCATTACATTTATGAAGATTTTAAGTTTATTTGAAAACTTGGTCTGCCAAGCTTTATATAAATTTTAGAATTTTTTAAAAATTTTCCACAATAAATGATTAAAATATAAATACTAATAATTGTTGGGGGGGGGGAGTGTTGAAAAGGGACATTTTGGATTTCTGCTTTTGTTTCTGAAGTAAAAAAAAAAAAAAAAAGAAAGTTGATCAATATGCATTTAGAACTTGTCTCACATTGCTTATCTTTGAGTTGCAATAAAAACTCACTCTGGGAATAAAACTATAAATGAATACAATTATACTTGTTTATATGTACACTGCTTATGCTTGATCAGAGTGTAGTATCTGAATGATTGCAAATCCTTCTCAGCTTAAATGAATTAAGTTTTCTAAAGAAACTTATATAACAGTAATACTAAATGGCAAGGAATTTGAAAAAAATAAGAGAAAGGAAGAGGAAAACAGGGTGTGAAGAAAGACAGTTATAAGGGTTTGCAAGGGTGTTCTTGACCAAACTCACAACCCAAATCTTAAATGACCAGCTTAAAAGGCTTCTTAGTTGGCCCAAGAACTTTTCAGCACTCCATAAATAAAGATAAGTGATTTCTAAGGTTTAAAAATTAATTTTTTTGAAAATGAAGTCTTTCTTGAAAATTTTATTTTCAAGCTAATAGGTTAACTTTAATATTTAAATTGATTGAAATGAATTAAAAAAAAAAATTAAAAGAAAAACCAACAATCAAAACAGCTGATAATCCTCTCAGCACAACAATTTTCTTTATTAAAAAAAAAAAAAAAAATCTTTCAAAAATGAAATTTACTTTTCAGAAAATTTATTTGAAGATTAGCCGATTTAAAGTTTAATCTGATTTGAAAAATTTTACTTACATTTAGTTTAAACGGTGATTTTATAAGGCATTGACAGCCTGATGTTTGGGAAATTTAATATTTTTCTACAGGGGACATATCTGTAAAAATTACTTGACAAATATATGATTGCCTTTTTAAAAATATTCTAAGTAATCTCATGTTTTATTGTATTTTAGTTACTTCAGCTTTAAATTTACTATACTCTTATTTTCTGATAATGTAATATATGAACATTTGTATTTACAAAATTTAGTAGATTTAATAATAATATAAAAAAAAAAAAAAAAAGCAAAATTCTTTTTAAAATACTGAGGGTTGCTGAATTCTAATAAGCTTTATCCATTTATAATTAGTAATTATAGTTTTTACTTAATAATGATATCACCTAACTGGTACAAATTAAATCAGGAAATTTAAAACATTTCCTAATTAAAATTTTTAAAAATGAAAATCCTTGTAAAATTTAATTCTTCAATGAAAGATTTTATGACAATAGTGTCCATAATATATCATATTTATAAAAATCAAAAGTTTTTCTAATTAAATAATTAGTTTTATTGCATTATTTATTTTATAATTCACAGACTTTCAGTAACTAGGGGTCCTATGTTACTTGATTTAATTCCTCCAAGAACTTCTGCTTATAACTAATATAAACATCAATCCCTACAAAAATGAATTTTTAGAAATTTCATGAAAGTAAATAAATTTTTTTAGGGGGGAGGGGAACAGAATATATATATATATATATATATATATATATATATATATATAATGCATCATTGATTAGTACAGTAAAAACATCCTTCAGTTTAACTATAGTAACTGAAATTTATTTTTTTTTTAGTTACTGATGTACAGATTAGCCACACTAATCAAGGGATTCCTTTATATATATATATAATGTTTATGAAAAAGATTTTAGAAATAAGTATCATTTCTAAAATAATTTCATTCAATTGTGAATAAATCCTGAAAGTTTCATTAAAATCTGACAATTTGATTTTGAAAGTATTTCCAAATCAATGTTTTTCACCACAAAAAAAAAAAAAAAAAAAAAAAAACAAACACTAAAACTTCCTTTACTAATTTATGGTCAACCACTGACAGAAAAAAAAAATTGTGGGTTCTAAAAAGGATTAAAACAATAACTAAATAACCCCAAAATTATCTGGTCTTTCCTCTTCATAACTGATTTTGAGAATAAAACTTTGCTTTTAGTAAGTTTTGGTCATTTTTTTAGTGAAATATTGGAGATATATCTTATACATTTTGGATACATATAAAAAAAAAAAAAAAAAAAAAAAAAACAAAAATCAGTTTTGAGTGATTGTGTTTATAAAATAGTGTTCAATGTAATATAAAGCTATAGATTGTATATTAATAAACATGGCTTTGTTTTCACTCAACGGTAGCACCACTACCTATATATATATATATATATATATATAGATAAAAAACTTCAAATATTTTGTTTTTTGTTTAAAAAAATAATAAAAAATAAAAAAAAATAAGAAACTGGGTGTTACATCTATCAGCACAATATAAAAAAAATTTCATTAAGAAAAACGTTCTCTGGCAGGGTTCAAAGTCGCAAAGCTCCATTTACCTTTTAAGGAATGTAAATCATCTTTCCTAGAGTGACTCAAAATCCCATATCTGCTCAAGTTTGTATTCAAGACAAATAAACAAAGCAATTATTTAAAGAATTAATGGAGTTATTTTTAAACTGACATTTTTATTGCTTCAAATGTTATTAAAGAAATCAAGTCACTTAACTGAATAGCTATTTATTCAGTTATGGTGTTGATAAGAGACTGGATTTCTTTAAAATTAATATCAAATTTGAACTTCTTAAACTTCAATTACTGAAACTTCTGAAGCTAATTTTAAGGGGCTCGATTCATACAAGATATAAAATTAGTGTATACACTGCTGATCCTGGCTACACCATTGACCAAATTATATCCATTTACTGTAGTCAAAAAGTACAGCTGTATTTAAAATAATCATTTTGATAAAACCGATTTTTTTTACTTAACTGTATCCAATAATAATTCACGTAATATTCACATTATTATTGTATTGTATTATAAAATACAACATAGCAAATGTGCATCTTTTCCAATGTTTACATTTATAAGATGTTTAGCTGTTTCTCGTTTGGTTGTTTATGAGTATGACTGTACGCGTTTATGCAAAACGAGTATAGCATTACTAACAATACTTTTTCATTCTAACTTATTTAAGTAGAAGATGGAATAAAGAGGTTAGTCTATTGTAATTTGGTCTCCAAAAAAAAAAAAAAAAAAAAAAAAAAAAAAAAAGAAAAGAAACATGATACATGACAAAATTACTTTTTATAAGTGATAATTTGGGGGTTGCATGATGTGCGATACATGAGTATATATGGTAAATCAGAAATCTTGAATTATGACAAAGTCTTTTTTCTTGAATTTTTCAAGATCTTACATGTCTAATTTCAACAAAAAAATAAAATAAACCCTTTCCCAACATTTCTCTTCAACTTCCCCTACCCTGTTTATTCATGTGGGTAAAGGTCACATGACTACACTGTCATAAGCAGCTTTATTCAAGTGCCCCACTACCACCTCACTGAATCATGTTTTCTCTAACTTTATTTTTTATGACATTGATCTTCTAACAGAGACAAAATATTGGATGCAGCAGAAATATTGGAACCAAATAGAAGACTCTAGACCCTGGGGAGACAGACAGTCAAGTCCAAGACAAGATTTTCAATACAATCAGAATTAGACTCCCCACCCCTTTTTTCTCTCTTTACGACAGTAAATTACTGAAGAGTAAACAAATCAATTGAGGTAAAGTTTTGAGGCCCGGATTAACTGACAATCTGAAATCATTTTCGTTTCTTATATTTTAATTAAATTTAAAGAGAAGGAAACATCAAAATGCCAAAAAGTTCTCAAACCCATTTCCCCCAAATAAATCTGACCAAACAGGTTTTTTTTTGTTTTGTTTTTTTATTTTTTCCTCAATGGTTTCTTAGTGAGGGGGTAGGAACTTTTCAGCAAATTGAAAATAAAGAATAAAATTGAAGTCTTATTCTTTATTTTAGTTCCTGACATAAGGGGGGGGGTGGAATAGTTGTAGTAACAGAAAGGGATTCAGTTGTACATTTATTTCTACAATTGAAAATTGATATCTACAATGTGTATGTGCATGACACTTTTTCAAGAATGCACAGATACTAGACTGATCATGCATGCATAAATAATCTAGAAATTTTTTATCAGGCACTACTATTATTTTACTATTTTTAGAATGTTTCAATTGTTTCTAACTAAAATAATCAGAGACTATTTACACAAACCGTTTATTTTGCAAGGGGAGGGGAGGTAATAAAATAAAGACACACCTTAAGCAAAATTTTAGATATAACATTTTACGTAAAATTCTTCAATATTCGATTTGCTTAGGAACACTTTTGATGAAGATTCACTTTCTGGGACATTTCATATAGAATTTGGAATTAATATTTTTAAATAATTTTTTTTAAAAATTACAACAACCACAAAACAAATGTTATACTGCTTAGCAATTAAAAATGAAAAAAGACAATGGTTTAAAAGAAAACCATTTCTAATCTATTTAGTACAATATTGGTATAACAAATTAAAAAAGTTGTGTGTGTGTGTGTGTGTGTGTGTGTGTGTGTGTGTGTGTGTATACACAAAGGAGATACTAAAAAGTCCAAACAAGAAATGGAATCCTGAGTCCGGGGGGAAGGGGTTAGTAGTCAGATTTTGGGATACATGTTATGCATGTAAAGTGTGCGCACATGCATACGTTACATAGAAACGCACCTCATACAGATATGTAGATCTTTAAATCTAATATTAGCCAACGTACATTTAATTCTGATCACAAGAAAACTTGGGGAGGTGGTGGTAGTGGGTGGTATTTTTATTTATTTTTTATGGGCTAACATTTTACACCCGTACACATTATATAGAGTTTCCCTCTCGAATTTAGATAACATCAAACAGGAGTACTTCAAAGGCCACAACAACAACCAAAAAGAATAACATGATACCATGAAAGATGAAAAGGGGGATGGGGTGAGAGAGTTGCGAGGGTAAAAAGCTCTTCAAACAGAACACTACCGCAATATGATCATTAGGATTCCTCCTCCTCTCCACTGAAACTGGCTTTTTTTTTTTTAATCTTTTTTACCCTTTCTTACCAGCAACTAGTAAGAGGGGGGGGATTTTTTTTTTTTTTTTTTTTTCTAAATCTTTTTTTATTTGTTTCTCTTTCTCTCTATTTACGTATGTGGGTAGGTTGTATTGATCCATATTAATCGTCAGGTCATCTCAACAGAACACTTAGGAGACAATTCAGCTTTCTCGATGATGAATTCACATATGATGCACCAAAGAAAGGAAAAAATAATATTAAAAACAAAAAATGAAAGTGGCGTTAAAAACAAAAATAGAAGAACTAAAAGACATTTCGATTCCTTTGTCAATTCATCTGTGACGAGATAACACCGGCCAATAATCAGCTAACCAACTAGAATTAGTACACATGTGCAAACCAATGAATGTGCCTATTGGCTGAGAAAATTGCGTATTTACTATCTGTGCCACTGGTTGAAATAATAATAATGACAGTGTTTTGAATGCTAATTTTCAAAACAATCAAGCCCTTCCAAAATCTCGTTTCTGGTTAACCCTAATTTGACCTTGTGTCAAAATAATCGACAATCAGATAAATAAAAATGTAGATTGTAGATATATGACTAAATTTGAATGTCTTCTTCTGGTTAGCTTTCAATAACCTAATTGGTAAAGTACTGTCCCGGTATAACAAAAACTCGATAAGGACAAAAGTTTATATTTTATTCTATATTTCCGATTGGCACTACTTATTTAACGGTTGTAGAAAAACGACCTGCGAATTGCAATAAAAAAAATAAAAAATAAAACTAAGGAAGCAAACCTAATAAGCATTCAAACACAAGGTGACAAGGAGGTGTTTACGTGGAGGCATAACATTTTTTTTTTTTTTTTTTGCATGTAGATATTAGAAATTTTTCGTCATTTCATATTTACAAAAACT
The DNA here is from genome assembly GCA_963932145.1 of Acanthosepion lycidas. Classification (NCBI taxonomy): domain Eukaryota; kingdom Metazoa; phylum Mollusca; class Cephalopoda; order Sepiida; family Sepiidae; genus Acanthosepion; species Acanthosepion lycidas. The sequence continues at coordinate 2,727,002 of OZ010590.1, read as the reverse complement.
GACAATTATTTAGAGTAGAGATAAAAAAAAAAAAAAAAAAAAAACGCTTCGTAAAAACTTGTGGCTAACGTGAGAAGATACAAGTTGCAACGAAGAACGTTATTTACCCCCACCCTTCCCCATATACACACTAAACTCCCTTAAACATGGGACAGGGAAGTGTGTTGGTCATATGACCAACGTATTTGTAAACCTTACAAATGAATAAAGAAAATGGCTTCCTTCGGGCAATATTTGAAGTTTTCTATATTTTAACCTGAGAGGTTTTATGGTTTTCTCATAAAAAGATTGGCAAATTTTTTTCACCATCGGCATAATTATAAATGCACACCAGGTAAAATATTCAAGGAAGCATTAATGCTATTGAATACAAAATAACTGCATTTAAGACAATTGACACATGGCGTGAAAGGACACACCCACACATGCAATTAACCAACAACTATCACACTTTATAGGACGTTTGTTACGACAAAAATATAACAAACAGCAACGAAGTTAAACCTGTTTAAGTAAAAAAAAAAAAAAAAAAAAAAAATAATTTTTTTTTTTTACATTTTAGCAAAAATCTTATACATATAAAAATAATTTAGAATTAAAATACTCGTTAGTCGTTAATCAATCATATTTTTTACCCAAGCACTTTTCAAAAATATTAACATCAAGAAAAAAAAAAAAAAAAAAAAAAAAAAAAAGAAAATTAAAATAATGCGTGTTTGCTTGTCAAAGATCACTTTCCCCCCACCCTGTGTCCTTAAAATATTTTTGCCTGGCTTCAAATTGTTATTAATATTTCTTCGTAGAGAATTTCTTAGTTAAATTAAATTATATAGCTTTTTACTTTTTTTTCATTTTTGATAGATATATACGAAAGATATTCGACCGGCTTGGAAGAAAAGAAAACCCTCCACGCATAACATTTCAAATTGGTAATCCAATTTTTTGTACCTACCAAAATTACGATGGTAGGTAGGAAGATAAAAATTAGTTTACTGAAAAACAAAAGCACTTGCAGCATCAACAAAACAATTGAAAGGGGGAGGCGCTGGTAGAGAGAAAAAGAAACACTCCTACACACGTACATCTCTCAGTCTAGAGTAGCATTGTGTTTGTTTTATTTATTTTAAGAAGTCTGTACAGTTGAGTAACTAATCAAACAGGATACAAGCATCTTCGATATTATGATCAACATTATCAATAATTTAAACACGAGTATACATACTTACGAATTATAGACCAGAAATCACAATAACTGCTTTTTCTTCTTCATTCTCCATGCGACAGAAAGATACGTAAAGTAAAAAGAAAGGAACAAGGAATATTTTACTCTGGGAATACAACATTTTTATCATTGATTAAGAAGAGTAAGACTAGCTACACTACAGTTTCAGAAATCAAAATTATGTTAAGAAAATAATGCCCGAAAAAGAAAAGTACCTGTTTTTAATCATGTGCTGCTAAAACACACCACACCAGTATTTATTTTATTCGTATAATACTGGTGGATGTGTGACTAAATGTGAAAGTTATAGATAGTAACTTTCACTAGTGTCTTGCTAAAAGTTAGAAGATGCTTATGTCCCACGACTATGGCCTTGTGTCAAACTAGCCTACTATTAATTTATTAATAAATAACCATATTTCTGTGCGCATCCCTACGAGTATATATTCGTCAGTCAATAACCTTGCGTTGTGGCAAACCACATTGACATATATACATACACATCTACAAATACAGTGTCGGGCAAAGGAAGGTAGGCCTGACTAAACAAAAAAAAAAAAAACAAAAAAAAAAAAAAAAGAGAAAAGTAGGCGCCTATTTACAATAAAAAAAAAAAAAAAAAAAAAAAAAAAAAGAGTTGGGAGTGAGGAAGTTAAAGAAAATATCTGAAGCATGGAGCAAAGGCGGGAGGGTCGGAGGGGCAGAGAGGGGACAACGGTCATAAAAGCTTCCTCTCTCCTAAAGTCTTAGGAGTAGACGTAGAAAACCCTAAAGCCCTAGGAAAGAGGGAGATATTCACTAAGAAGCTAACAGTACGAAAGTATGTTGACATACATGTAGGTAGGTAGGTTTAAAAAGGAGAGAACAGTTTTTTTTGTTTTTTTTTACATGGCTTCTATCTCAGGAATGTGGTAATATCCACATAAAATTGTTGTTTAGCAAGCTTGGATTGTGGCCTTCTGCCGAAATTATCAAGCATTTGCTGGGGATCGAAATAATACACCTCATACATTAAGCATGGGATTTTTTTTTTTTAGGTATTAAAAAAATAAATAAATAAATAAAAATTGGATAGAGATGAATGAAAAAGGTATTACGATACCTCCAACATTAAAAATATTAAAAAATCTTATTTATAAAAATAAAATAAATGAAATTTAATTTTTAAGTCTTTTTTTTAAATCGATATGAATGCATCATTGTATTTTTTTTTTTTTTGAATATTTTTAGCAAAAACTCACCCACATTATCTATTATACACGCAACACACATAAAAACACCCTAACATTAAATTTCATAATTCTAATTCATAAATAAATTATTAAAAAAAATGAAGTTCAGAGAGAAGATAGGTGCAAACTGGACTTGTAGATCAGTGAATTCGATCCTCACCGGTGTACTTTATGGTATTTTGTCAGAATTAAGCTAACAACAATAACATCTAGGGGGGGGAAAAAAAAAAAAAAAAAAAGGAAAACTTTTTTTTCTTTTTAAATTTCAAAATAAATTCAATCATTAAATGTAATTTCAAGAACTTAAATCGTTTTTCCTGCTTCCATTATTACTTTCTTAAGCTTGCTGTCCATGAATTGGTGACAGGTAAACGCGGAAAAGGGGTTACATGTCAGCCAAAAATTTATCCAAAACCCTAAGAACCCACCCACACGTAAATGGGGAAGAATTGAGAAGGGGGGGTCGAAAGAAATGAGCGCTTAGGCAGGGAGAGACATTTTAAATGGAAAAAAAAAAAAACAAAACATATTTCAAGCTGAGAGATGAAACCTAATGAGCTGAAAATCTTAAGACAAAATTAAGTGTATAAATCTTTTTGTGGTATGTAAGAAGGGAAGAGTTTTCCTTTTCTTTTTTTCTAAAAAGAGAAAAAACGACCCCCCCAACATTCTAAAACCGAAATATATATATATATATATATATATAAGTACATCTTTTTTCGAACTGTCCAAGCAAGAATGAAGATTCCAAAGTTAGAATTAAAAAAAAAAAAAACGATTACCGATATATATATATATATATATATATATCAAACTGGTTTCCTTCCTTCTTCCCCGTTTTTCACCTTTACATCTATTTTTTTGAGCGTCGAAAACGAATTGATCAGAAAAACGAGGACCAATTTACATGCCAACTACTATTAAAAACTGGTCCCCCAATTTGTATCCAGTTTTCATACACAAGGCAATGCTAATTCAAAATGCTACTTAAGCCAGTTTCGTAGATTTATTTATTTACTTATTCATTTTACATGTTAAAAAAACGATCTTTCAATGTTTATGTTAAAAATCTAATGTATATATATATTAAAAAATAAAGCTAACAACTTGTGGCCGCAAATAAAGCAAATTAAACTCAACAAAGCGAACATCAAGTCATAAACAATCGATGTTTGAAATAACTACACAGAGTCGGGGGCCAATTCTGGAACTTGGGAAGGTAGATCTAGGATTATTATAGTTGTTATTATAGAAAAACAATCGGTTAAAAATAAAATAATTAAGGCATTTAAAAGTCTGTACCAAGTTTTATACTGTAAAGAAAAAAAAATCATTTTTATTCATGAGTAATAAAAGAAAGTAGAAAAGAAAGATCTTTTCGACTCACATGGGAAGAAGATCTTTAATTTTATTTTTTTAGCAAATAGATAATAAATAAAGACGAATCTAAATTTGATATATGCAAATTCCATACATTATTATAATTATATATTTTTATTTTTATTTATTTTTACACTCACACACGTTATATGCATACGTATGTATGTATGTACTTAAACAGAAATAAGAATGCAAGTTTAAAAAAATAGGTTCTACAGGAATAAACAGTAAAAAATGAATTAAAATTCCGACGGACATTGAATAAAACAGTTCCCCCCCCCACGCTCCCAACAAAAAAAATAATTTCGAGAAAATAAAAAATTAGATGAAAATCCCAAAATGAAAAGAAAAAAAATGCAGTTGTTTTTCAATAAAACAGAAACATGCTCACGTTATATAAGTAAGTAGGTGCGTGCGTATCTATGTGTGCGTGTATATGTGTATTATATATATATATATATATATATATATATATATATATATATATGTATGTATGTGTGTGTACTGTCAAAATCAGCGGGATGGGGTACTTATTTACAGATCGGTTATAAAATGAGGGCTTAGTTTAATTAAAACCTGCTATTATAAACTGATCCCCCAGTTTAAGGCCAAACTACAGTTTCTAATTTTTTTTTAATTTTTTTCTCTTCATTCTGTTACGAGACAACACATACACACATATATATATATACACACACACACACACGTGTGTATGTACTTCGCGTTCTCATGTGTGTGCGTATGGATATATATGTGCCTACAGATACATATATATATATATATATATATATATATATAGAGAGAGAGAGAGAGAGATACATTATCTATTTAAGATATGAAAAAAAAAAAAAAATTTTTTTAAAAACTAGTGAGGAAAAGAAAATCAATGTCGTTTTTTCACGGTAGTATTTTCTGATGCCCCCTCACCTGCAAACAAGGACGGATGGAAGAAAAGAAGAAGAAAAAAAAGAAGCTCTCACCCCCAACATCGCAATGTCGGCGGCTACTTACATTTAAAACGGTGAATTTTGATAATCCAAGGCATGTTTGTTGTTGTGATAGTTGAAGCACAAGGTGAGACGGCAACGACTATGACATGGGAGCAAGGCATGTCACAGGGATTCAACCGCACGATGCCGCCATAACTTTATGCAAATTTAGCGGCGGTAGTAGGAGGGAGAGATAGAGTAGGAGGGAAAGGAGGAGGAGACCCGGTAAAGGTGCAGTGGAAAAGCCCGTTCGCGCAGTAGTGGAGGCTGCTGTTTTCCTACTGCTTTCCAACTGCCGACCAGCTGCTGCTGCTGCTGTTGTTGTTTCGGTGACGGCGTAGCTAACAGCCTCCACTGCTTGGATTGTCTTCGCTTGTTTTGGCTTTTTTTTCTCTTCCTTCCTTTCTCACCCCACCACCGCACAACTTTGCCTCCGATCTTTTTCCTTTCTTTCTTTTCGTCTTCTCTATACAACTGTGTTTTTTTTCCATTACAAACTACTTCGGAGCACACATACATACACACGTGTGCATCATTGTACACAGCTTTGTCAGTTACTCATCCGTACTGTTAAATTACGAACATCACACACAAACACAAAGTAGTGAAAAAGAGAGTACATCGTATTTCACGTGTTTGTATAACTAACACATACGTAGACGTTTTATTGCCGTCTATGCCAATGTGTTTTTTAGTTTTACACACACACTACCATAAAGAGAATAATACTTATGGAGCAGCATACACACACTTCACCATGAAGTCGTAATTTCAGTCTCATAAATTACTATCAGGGTTTCGATCCTCATAGGTGCTCTACAATCATGGCCTTACAAGCAAGACTTACACTGAGAATAGCACTAATAAATTTCTGAATTAAACCACTGAATTAAAAACAGTGTGACAGTCTTTTTACACACACAGAATAGCTTCAGATATGTACACGTGTTCGTTTCTTTTTTTTTTTTTTTTTTTTTTTGAACAAGCTGTGTATAAATACGCAGTGTGTGTAATGCACAATAATAAATGCAGTAATTACACGTTTTTGTTTTTCTTATATATCAAAACATCGTGTGCATTATTTAGACAAGACAGCACACAACTTGGTAGACTCTAAAAATGAATTATAAAGCTTATGAATGCATTAGATTTGTTTTGTTTTTAATCCAGCACAAAATAAAATTAAGAGCATTTGCAAGTCTTTATTTACTCAAAGTGCACCTTGCTGAGAAATAAAATTTCTTTATTTTTCAAAATAGATTTTTCATGATGTCATTCATACATCTAATCCTCGATTCAATTAATTTTCACAAATCAGTTACATTCTGGGCTTTTATTTTTAAAGAAGATTAAGCAGAGTATTTGTACAGAGGATGACCGAAAGAGCTATACACGTGTGAAAGATACCAGGCAAAGTTCTAAACGTGAATGAATGATTATTAGTTTTACTTTTACAGTACATGAATACAGGTAGGTAACTCATAAAACTAGGTTGTAAAGCACGGCATTCTCTATTCAAATATCGAAAAAAAAATATATATATATTTTCATTGCTATGGTGTTTTACTTACAGTATAGTTCCAGAATTTACATTACACACTAACAAAATTGCGTGTGTGTAAAGAATAAAGATACACAAAAAACAATACACGCAGAAAATAAAGAATGCGTTCATTTTGGGACACGTGTTAGTGTGAAAGTTATTTCAAGTACATTCATATCTTTTCTTTGATTTGTCTTGGGACAGTACATGGTAATCAGGATGTTGTAGGGGGACACCTGCATAAAACACACACAATTATAATTATTGATATATTGTGATATATTTAGAAATTTAATGTTTGAGCGGACACCCGCTTTTTTTTTTTTTTTCTTCACATTCCATTCCTATCGCGCTTCTCAAATTTTCCTTAGTGGAATTTCTCATTCACTAAGTTGGTAGGCACTTAAAAAACAAAAACAAACAAACAAACAAAAAAAACGGATGTCTGATTTAAACACATGTATGTACCTAACAAATATAATCACAATGTTCCGTGTCTTTATCATACTAAAAAAAATAAATAAATAAATAAATAAAAATAAATAAATAAATAAAATAAAAAAGAGATTTAAAAAAAAAAAAAAAAAAAGTGTATTCGAAATAATCAATAGATCGATTGTAGATTAGATTATAAATTGACTGTAGTATTCCTAAAGCCTAACCTGTGTTATTAAAAGAAACTTCTTGATTCTTGAAGATGAATAAAATCTGGAGCACCATAAAAAAGTAGTTCAAGCTAAAAATATATATTCCGCGCGTCTGTTCCACGCTCCATTTTTGTTTTTTTCGACATACCCATTTCTTTCTTTGTTCGGATAACTCATTTCCAAATTGTTGCAACTTATTTGGGCCCTTTTTCCCCGCTTGAGTAGGTTAAATGAGTGAAAATTGTAATGTTTAGAAAACATCAATGTAATTTTAGTTAACAATGAAGGAAATATATTTTTATATCAGGGTTTTTTTTACACAAATATAAAACCAACTGCAGCCTGCAAAAACGGGGTCTACTCCAGCTATTCTCTCTACACTGAATGAGTGGGTGAAGGCAAGGCAAGGAAAAGAAAAGGCTGAGAAGCAGGATGGATAGAGAGAACAAGTAAAAGAAAAGCACTTGTTTTCTCTAGTCTTACACACACACCTTGCACTAACCTAAACGCGCATGCGCAGTAGCGAAAGTAAGACAGAAATCGCAGATGTAGTTTCCAGCCCTCCATCCCCAGCTCCCGTTTATAATACCGTGTATAGATTGATTGCCAAGAATTGGAGAAAATAAAATGTAATTAACAAACAAATATCCAATCGAGAAGTAACTACATCGCACCAAAAATAATGCAGAATACTTTTAGTGCCTTCAGACGATAGATGTATATTCCTCAAAAGTCAAAATTGTATTGTATAGAATATTTTTTAAAGTAATCGTTAAATAATTAAAGCAGACACGCACAATGTATGTGATGCTTTACCCACCGGTAAAGAAAGAAAGAAAAAAAAAAAAAAAGAAGCCTTCTCCAAATTAGAAAAAAATATGGTAACAGACTATTCCTAAATTCATTCCTCCTCTAAATATCGAGAACTTTATTTGATAGTCTCTGCTTGCCTTGAACGCCTTTATTGTTTAATGTTTTGTTAAGCGTCGTAAACTAATTTTGTTTAGTCACTTGATCTCCATTGATCTCTTAATAATAATATTGTGAAAATTGTTAAATGGTAGTGAAGTATATTCATTACCACCATTACCCACTCACCGCCGCCAAAAAAAAAAAAAAAAAAAAACGAATACACGTGCCTTGCTTATTTCCCGCCGCTGCAAGATAAAGCGTCGTTCCACCAGAAACTGTGCAAACAGCATTTTATAAACGCATAAAGATAACCGGATTGAGATGAGAAGACTTGATCCGGTGGTGGTAAAACAAAAGAAAACATGGTAGAGATTGTTGTAACTAGAGTTCACAGAGTAAATTTCATATAAAGTAAAAGTGGAAGAAATAATTAGAGATCTTGCCATGGAGGTGAGGGAATGGTGGAAAATGAAGGTAACAGTCGTCTCAGTCATTACTGGATCACTAGGAATAGTCCCGAAGAGTGAGTAAAAAGCCTGGAGGAATTGGGAAGAAGAGTTGTGACCATCCAAACGATAACATTACTGAAAACAGCAGCTAGAGTCCAGAGGAATTATAATGTCAATTAATCTCTGCCATAAGCCACCGGGTATTAATAGTATGAAATGAACACTCAATAAAGAATTAATAACAAGATTATTGGTAAGAAGAAGAAGAAGAAGACGAAATTGTAAAAGAAGAAGAAGAAGAAGACAAAATTGTAAAAGAAGAAGAAGAAGAAGACAAAATTGTAAAAGAAGAAGAAGAAGAAGAAGAAATTGTAAAAGAAGAAGAAGAAGAAGAAGAAGAAGAAGAAGAAATTGTAAAAGAAGAAGAAGAAGAAGAAGAAGAAGAAGAAGAAATTGTAAAAGAAGAAGAAGAAGAAGAAATTGTAAAAGAAGAAGAAGAAGAAGAAATTGTAAAAGAAGAAGAAGAAGAAGAAGAAATTGTAAAAGAAGAAGAAGAAGAAGAAGAAATTGTAAAAGAAGAAGAAGAAGAAGAAATTGTAAAAGAAGAAGAAGAAGAAGAAATTGTAAAAGAAGAAGAAGAAGAAGAAATTGTAAAAGAAGAAGAAGAAGAAGAAATTGTAAAAGAAGAAGAAGAAGAAGAAGAAATTGTAAAAGAAGAAGAAGAAGAAGAAGAAATTGTAAAAGAAGAAGAAGAAGAAGAAGAAATTGTAAAAGAAGAAGAAGAAGAAGAAGAAATTGTAAAAGAAGAAGAAGAAGAAGAAGAAATTGTAAAAGAAGAAGAAGAAGAAGAAGAAATTGTAAAAGAAGAAGAAGAAGAAGAAGAAATTGTAAAAGAAGAAGAAGAAGAAGAAGAAATTGTAAAAGAAGAAGAAGAAGAAGAAGAAATTGTAAAAGAAGAAGAAGAAGAAGAAGAAATTGTAAAAGAAGAAGAAGAAGAAATTGTAAAAGAAGAAGAAGAAGAAGAAGAAATTGTAAAAGAAGAAGAAGAAGAAGAAGAAATTGTAAAAGAAGAAGAAGAAGAAGAAGAAATTGTAAAAGAAGAAGAAGAAGAAGAAGAAATTGTAAAAGAAGAAGAAGAAGAAGAAGAAATTGTAAAAGAAGAAGAAGAAGAAGAAGAAATTGTAAAAGAAGAAGAAGAAGAAATTGTAAAAGAAGAAGAAGAAGAAGAAGAAATTGTAAAAGAAGAAGAAGAAGAAGAAATTGTAAAAGAAGAAGAAGAAGAAGAAATTGTAAAAGAAGAAGAAGAAGAAGAAATTGTAAAAGAAGAAGAAGAAGAAGAAATTGTAAAAGAAGAAGAAGAAGAAGAAATTGTAAAAGAAGAAGAAGAAGAAGAAATTGTAAAAGAAGAAGAAGAAGAAGAAATTGTAAAAGAAGAAGAAGAAGAAGAAATTGTAAAAGAAGAAGAAGAAGAAGAAATTGTAAAAGAAGAAGAAGAAGAAGAAGAAATTGTAAAAGAAGAAGAAGAAGAAGAAATTGTAAAAGAAGAAGAAGAAGAAGAAGAAGAAATTGTAAAAGAAGAAGAAGAAGAAGAAGAAGAAATTGTAAAAGAAGAAGAAGAAGAAGAAGAAATTGTAAAAGAAGAAGAAGAAGAAGAAGAAGAAGAAATTGTAGTAGAAGAAGAAGAAGAAATTGTAAAAGAAGAAGAAATTGTAAAAGAAGAAGAAATTGTAAAAGAAGAAGAAATTGTAAAAGAAGAAGAAATTGTAAAAGAATTTTTTTGCATTTTGTCAACACTTGGAAAAAAACAAATAAAAGTAATTAACGACAACGACTTCTAACACACTATTTTAACTTCTGTCAAGGTTGAATATGAAGTGAACAGCTTTGTTTGTTACTACTTCCTCGTCAGGTAACATAGTTGTAAGTTTACACACCCACGCCTTTTTTTCCGGAATATTAATGCCAAATGAGCATAAAAAAAAAAAACAAAACAAAAAACAAAAAAAAACAAAACAAGCACTTCAGCCGAAATTAGAACTCGTATCAACCGATTTCGTTGCCCGTGCTATTAATTGACACGCTGCCCTTTGCAGGTACGCTAAAAACAGATGGCATTGCCTTAAGTAGGCAATGCCTCTCTTGGACAATTGAATCTGGGTTTGGTCCTCATTATGTGATCCGCTATTGTAACCTTATACCGGGCTCAGCTTTGTTAATACCTACACCCAGAAAAGATGAGCGCACAAGGATATTGCTACTTACTGTATCGCGACTGCTAGACTGTTGACTGGACAAGATAAGAGGTAAATATTGTTTGCCTCTTGTTACCAAATATTTTTGCTGGTTAAGTCCCAGTGGGCAGGTAGCGGAATTTCTGAACAGAAATTAGTTTTTCTGTACGTTCATCGTCTTTCATGTCCCTTCAGGGCGTGGGCGATTATGACTCCACAACTTCCTAACCTTTATAGCTCTTAGTAACGCTTTTCTTTTCATCATTTCACCCTGAGCCAGGCGATCATTCCACTAAGATAGCAAGGGTTTACTGGGAGTGAAAGAAAATGAGGAGACTTAAGGAATCGTTAACCCAATCCTAAACAGGAAATAAGAGGTAATACCTCTACTTCCTGTTCAAAAGACGGAGAAGGAGTGCGAACCAGGCGATAGGCGGACTTATCTACTATTAAATAGAGAAAATAAAACAATTTATTCAGGTATATGGAATACTGTGTTAAGCGAATATATACAAAATTTCTTTCTATGGACGCTATTAAGAACTAGAATCGTATTCTTAAATAGCTTTGCCAGATGTAGATTTTCATACGGATCTCAATCATAGCATACAACGTGTTCAGAAATCTAAACTATACAACCGTTTTCTGAAATTGGTTAAAAATGGCTTCAAACGGATGGATCCTTTATTTAGGTATTTAAAAAAAGAAAAACCTTCAACAGACCTTATATAATGGCGCTACAAAATCAATAACAAAGAACTAAAACCCACTTGAAAACCTCTGACAGCAACGACGATTAAAATTAGTAGCAAATGTAAATAGAGGGGAAAATAATGATGTAATCAAGATGTTGACTTTACACATTATCATAAACAAAAAGCTCGTCTTTTTACCCCCCCCCTTCACTATTCTGCCATCCATCTACACAAACTCGTCAATGGCCCACTGCTTCCAACCTGTCAATTTTGCTTTCGATATGTCCTGTGAGTGAAATTTTCTAAGCCCTCCTTCCTCAATGTGTTCAAGATATTTCAGCTGTCTGATTCTGAGTATAAATGTCCCTTTTTTTACTTCTATTTACCGGTTTGGAAAAATATAACTTGAAAGCTTAAAAAAAAAAAAAAAAAAGCTCGTCTTCCAAGAGTGCAGTCACTTACTTGTAAAATTCTAAAGGTGTACGTTACTAAGAATCACCACTCCAGCCTATCTTACGACTTAGATGTTTACAAAATAAAATGGATTCAAGTCATAAGTAAGAGTATGGCCCAGTGATGTAGAAATAGTAGCGAGATTTGCGGTTCCTCCTAAATGAAACTTAACTCCAAACTCTACGATTACAAATTCTTTCACATCACAATTACTTGTTCCACGTTTATTAAAGATAAAATTTCCCGCGGGACGTTTCTTTGAAGCGGTGTCGTAGTCCAGATTAAGCCTCTTTCAGAATATACCCGGTATAGTTTCTAGTCCAAAATAACCCCCGGAGATGATTAGGGTTAGCCTACTTCGTCTAAACCCGTCATGGACAACCTTTTCCGTGCAGTGACCAGTATGATATCTGACTCATCATTCAAAGTAACTTTTCGTTTAAAGTACCCCAATGATTTTATTTTTCACTATAGAAGATCATACGCGTAACCACCCGTCTTAGAAACAAGGAAAGGAAAAGTTGATTTTTTTTTTTTTCTTTCTTTAGGGCAAAGTTATTTTTTCTTTAATTAAAAATTGAAGTCTTCGTATAATATCAGTGATTGTAATCAATGTGATTAACACATTGTGTTGTGTGTAATTTGTTTCTAAATTATTCATTTGAAATTTTTTTTTTTTTTTTAACATAAAAATGTTTCCCGTCTAAAGCAAGAGATTCTTACAGTCTTACATGTATGATCTTAGTGAAAATCGCCAATAATGAAAAGGTTATCAACGAAAGGTTACAAAAATCAATAAACATTGTGCTTAATGATTATGTATGTGTGAGAGATGGTGTGAGTGAACAAGTGAGAATGAAAGAAAGACAAAATTACGTTATTTTCTTCATGAAATTAGGGGGGGGGGCATTGTGAAAGCCAAAGGAGCTACATGCAGCATCCAGGTCGTAGTTTGCCCAAGACTAGTTTAAACTCCTATACCCCGGGTAAGCTACCTTGTCTCTATTTAAACTATTTACAATACATTGTTCTCATATTTATTGTCATATTCACTAAAATAAATATGACTATAAAGATGAGGACAATAGTCAGAACAATGTAAATAGTGTAAAAAAATACATTTCAGAAATATAGGAAGAAGTTTGTCTCACTAGGTCAATTACGTCCGAGTAGTGAGTTCGACCCTCACTGAGTTTTCCAGCCATTTAAGCTACTCTTATTGTACTAATCAGGTATTGACTGATCCAAATCAATATATATCCAGAAGTTGGACCTATTAATATGCAAACCAAGTAATTGAAATAAAATTTAGGGCTGTAGATGCGTGACACTGAATGATCCACTTTATCCCCGATTATCATCTAAACATACAACTTGTTACATGCAAAAACAATTCCCAACACGGGGCGCACGCCCCAAGGAAGAGGGAGCAATTTGTGAAGTAGTTATTAACAGATTTTTTTTTTTTTTTATAGTGAGTGTGTACAAGTTAATATATACGTAAAAATATTTGTGTGTATGTGTAATTATTTTCTTAGTAATTTCTTCCTCAGTACTTCAACTATCCTTTCGTTCTCTTATTTTTCTATTTTATGGATGTCATATTCTTTGAAAGCTTGTTTAGACCAAGTTAATGGCCTTTTAGGCTTCCTCAGCATGAATAGGAGTTCAGTTTTTGAATAAGAATTTACGGAGCGGCATAAGGATTTTAGAGATAATTAGGTGGGAAATGGCCAAAAGAAAAGTTGGAAACCACTGATGTATACTCTAGCTAGCCTAACCCAATTTATATCTGGGATATATAGCCTAGCCTAATTTATATCTTGGATCTAAAAACATCTATCTTAGCCTATAACCAGGAATATACACCGTGCTGTTATATCAATACGGCTATTTTATAAGCTGGAAATTTCCCATCGCTATGAATATTCCAAACGGCATTCGTAAGTGGTACAAATAAAGTAAAGAATCCAAACAATTCAATTTGAAATATTTTTGAACTGACTGGTTACTACAAACGAGTCTACTAAAATGAAAATCTGTTTTTCAAACTAAAAGTGGGGCGGAGGTCTACCCTTTCCTGTCTCCTACTATGCGTAAAATCCGTGGTAGTGTGTTTTTTAACGCTTTTTATTATTCTATTCATCAGATCTATACAGACGTTCGTGAACTCAACAAATAGCTTAGTCGAAACGAAAAAGGCGCTAAATGTTGCTAGGTCGGACAACTTATACTTCATCTAACGCCTGCCAGCAACCAGTAAAAGGAGTCGGGGCTTGAGCCCCCTCCCCTTAAATGAAAATTAAAACATTTTCTTCCTTCTTTCATTACGTTCATCCCCACCTTCTTACTTTTCGACGTTTCTTTTTTTTCCCTTCTTCCTACAAGTTGATTGGAAGGATGTCATGCCTGGTTGGGTAGCATTTTTAGTTTCAGCTACATTGTCACATGTATTCTACCTTTAAAACCGCCCACGAAATTCTCTCTTTCTCTCATCATAAGAGTTGCGAAGAAGAGCAGGAATTGAAGAGAAAAAATAAAAATAAATAAATAAAAAAAACAAAAAACAGGTAGTTTATTTTTTAAACAATGTCGTTATATTTTAATTATGCATATTCATTTTCGGTGTCTAGGAGTTTTGGGAAGAAAATAAGCGATTTTTTTTTTTTTTTTTTTTTTACGTACAATTCATAAAAATTCGAAAAGGATCTTGTCAAAAATAAATGGAATCATCAAAAACTCTTACAAATTTTTTTTACCCGGTTTCATATTAAAAAAAATATGGTTGTAGTAAGTAAAGATTTAAATTTTAAAATTTCTGAATTGTACACAATACCAAAATTCGGGTTTGTCAGAAGATAAAGAGTAGACAAGATGTCGAAATAATTTATTCGCTTTTATGGTGACAAGCGAATTTACGAAAATTATATTGAAAATTAGTGTGCTGTAGTGTAGTGTATGACCCAAAGTATTTCTTCATACCAAACATGCCTTGTATATTCAAAACTTTGGAAGCGAAACAAAGACGGACTTTATCCGTTATTTTTATTTTCCACATAGATGGCACTGCCATTGAGTTTTTTTTTTTGTTTTTTTTTTCCATATTACTAATATGCACTCCAGATATAAAGAATAGTAAGTCTTAAAAGTTAATAAAGGGGGTCCAGTTTGCTATATAAATTCATTGTAAAATTGATCCCCCAAGTAAAAAAAAAAAAAAAAAAAAAATATGTAAGTGCATATTTTGTTTTTGGTTTCCATAGGGTGATGAATTTACATAGCAAACTGAACCCCTCTATTAAATTTTAATTTAATTTTTTTTTTTTTTTAAATATTCATGTTCTGGGGTTATGAATATGACAAGAAAAAAAAAAATGCTTATTTCTAGTCGCAGGGCTTAATTTCAAGTCGACAGATTATGTTGGAATATAGGTGAAATAAGTGATATTGTATTTTATTTTGGAAACTATATTTCTTTCATTTATGATACACGACTTTTCAAATCCAAAAGAAGGCTCAGAATACGAGGCTAGGTATAAAAATATAAGGGAGGTAATTCAGTTTTTGGCATGCAGATGTCATTTAGGACGTTAAAATCAATTAACAGCATCCGAAGATTCAACATGTAATTTTTTTGTCTATATTCCAAATTATTTGTTAACAAGTCTCAGATGATTTCACTGAACACTTATATAATGAAACCCACCTATATTTAAGAATAGATAGTATTATTTTTTTTTTAAAGAAAGCGGGCTGATTATTTATACACAAATAAAAACTACTGTGATTTGAACGTCCAACCTAGAAGTAAACATACAAGTGAACTTTCCGACACGCCAGTGTCCAGCAGATTGAACAATGACAAATCCAAGAGAGATCTTTTGAACTAAGGCAAAACTACCCTCGAACTACTATTTATCAAAACTTTTCAATGTGGCTAACATTTCTTTACAGAATTTCAAACTAAACCCTTTATTCAATCTACAGAGATTGATTGTTCTTGGCCCTGCTGTCCATTTTCAAGAATAACATCTCTAATTTATTTAGTACCACTCAATTATTGCTTGCTTTGTTTCTATGCACTACTCGAACCAGAGATTAAACTCACAATAACTGTCATCAAATACACATCGCAATGCTTTAATACACTAGCCAGACGGACTCCATGGAAAAGGGGTGAGTAATGAACAGTACTAACTCTGTAGATTAAATGAAGGGCCTCTAGATCGAATGTTTTGAAGGTTGCCATGATTGACAAGCACCCAATGAAGGTCGGAGGGCACAACACCTGAAACGTTATGATAATGATTAGAGCAAAAGTCATAGTGTAACAACTCCTACCAGAAATTCAGAGAGAAAAAAAAAACTTTTGTTTTTGCATTTTTTATTTTAATTTAATTTTTTTTTTGCGGAGACAGAGCTTGCAATAAGAACACAGTACAATCATAACATTACTAGCCGAGTTGCCTGTCTACACAGGGTAAAAACACAACACTAATTATAAATGACAAGACTATTTCTTAGTACAGATGGTCAGCTTGATGAATTTTTTTATACCAATGTTCACACAATACAAGGCACAAGAGCAACTCAAGGTAGAGGGTTACTGAAGGAGGCTGTTGTCAGGGATCAAATGGATAAAGTAAGTGCATATTATAAGTACATGACGATAACAGTTGCCCCGAAACTTGAAGTTAAAGTCATAGTGATTGGGGAAGCATCCTCTCAGGAGTGTTTAACAAAGTAGTAGTTATTTGCAAAGAGTGGAACTTCCACCTTACCAATAGAATACGGAGGGATTATCTCGTGTATGTGACATCGCAGGTCGGAACATTTTCCATCAAAATAGAGTAACAAAAGGGATGTAGGATGGGGAGATAATTCAACACCCACAATGAAATGCCAGATCAACGTTTATTTCTGAACTGTCATCATTGAAAGGTTTGGACTGGGAAGCTCTAGCTTAAAAAATGGCAGCAATAATCTATTTTTAGTTTAATCCGACTCTTTACAATGACAGTATCCGACTCTTCCAGTCATGCTCTAAACATGAGCATTATTAAATTTGCACTGCATAACCTTTTATGCCAAAGTGAAACAAATGAAATATATAACTAAATGTCTATGTTACAATCCTTATTGCCAATAAAAACAATTGTTATTGTCATTATTCACATCAGTCAAGCTTTGTTGTCAGCGATACTGGTCATGAAAAATTAGTAGCGTAAATGAATAACAAAAGTTATTTATTTTTGGTATGGGGTATTTCTCCCAGTTAAGTTTACAGTGGCGGAACATTTGAAAACTAGAACATATATTTTAGAGGAGAAAAACGTTTGGTGAGATTTTTTTTTTTCCAGGGCATCAATAAAAAAAAAAAAAAAAAAAAAAAAAAAAAAATAAAATAAATAAATAAAATAAAAAAAATAAAAAAAACAACAGAAATTGTAGTTTTACAGCAGACTTACAAAAAGGTAAATTGTTAAAATAAATTAATTTAACAGAAAAACAGTAGAGCATGTCCTTCCCTATGAGGAAGATTTTTCTTAGATTAGACGTTCTGGTTGCAATAAGCATGTATACCAATTCTGACGGCCATAAAGGGGAGGGTTTGATCGTTCATAATGAACAGACTCTTCCCAATTATAGATAAATACAGTAATCAAACGATGTAATGGATAAAAAGATTAATTCTTATCGTAGATCTTAGAAACCTAAGTATACGATATTTTTTCATTATTAGGGTTAGTTTTTCATGTAAATTAAGCATTTTATGGCTTTTCGTTGGCATATCAGAATTGCCAACACCACTAGACTTACATTTTGGAACCATTAAGCAAAACTTAAGTGGTTTTGTTTTCATTTTTACATGGGTGCAACATCATGGAAATTGAACTCATGTAAATAAGAGTGAACACCTTACTTACTCAGGTAAGTTGCAGTTAATAAAAAGAGAAATTTTTACAAGCATAGTCAACCTCGACATGATACAAAGATAATAGCATACTGTAAATTTTCCTTTTAGATCTGCTTCACTGAATGTAACAAATCAAGCTAAGAATTTCACGTTTTTTTGTAGTATTAGTACATGTAAATCAAAGTAATGAGCAAAAAAAGCAAAAAAACAAAAAAAAACAAATATATATTTCATGTTTTCAACTGACTAAGTGGAGCGAGTACATCAAATCAATAGCTGCATCTACTGCAAGGAAAGTTGGGTCAGTGTGTCGTGCCAGAAAATTTTGCATATTTACAAATTCGTCTGTGCATTGAATAGTGTTGCCATTCATCACGAATCTAAGGATGCTACTAGATTGGCATCTAGGTCCCCACCAGTTTACTGCTAAAATGCAACCGCTACTTCTACTCCAAAAGTTTCTTTTCTCACACTTCCCCAACTGTAGAACTTTGTTCAATTTACTTATTTCTCTTACAACTACAACCTTCAAAATATTTAAATGCAACATCAATCGCCATCTTCTCTATTCTTGAATCCCGTTCATCTTTAGTCCTTTCCTTAATCCTCCTTATTCTCAGTCTTTTCTCTCATTTTCACTCAATGTAACCCCCACCCCCTGTGCACTAGTAGCATTACCGCTTTGTTTGGGGCTGAAAAAAAAAAAAAAAAAAAAAAAAAAAGGATTAATACAAATCTAAAATTGTCACTTAGCTGATTGATGTTACCTTCAATCAATCAAACGCTAGAGTTTTGTACAGTGAATACCTGGTTTTAAGAGGGGGATGAACATGGTTTGTTTGCCCCCCACCAAAAAACTAAACAAAACAGCTTATTTGTAAAAGTCAAAAACTATAAAAAATAGAAATTTTCCTAATTTTGCAATTGCATTGACTATTTTAGGCGTGAGTAATCCAGGACTATAAATATAGTTAACTGTTGTCATATGTTATAACAAATTCTGCTGTTTAAAATCATTAAAAAATGAAATAAGTAATGCATTAGCATCCTGATTTTGTCACATATAAATGATTTGATAACATTAAGCATGTTTGCAATGCCTACTGAAATTATAACAGAATATCAAATAAGGCATGCTAGGCCGAGTGACCGATAAATAAAATCATTCTTTTATATCAGACAATAGATTTACTAAACTTTACTTCCTCTGGAACACGAGACAAGATTGTTAAGCAATGCTTCACAGTGAGGCCCCATTTTTGGGTGAGTGAGATTGGGAGGGAAAAGAGAACGAGAGAGAGATGGGGGAAAATGAGAGAGAGAAGGAGCTCCTCACTTTTGACTAGATGCTTCATTTATTAGACAGTCACTCAGATTAATAAATACAAAATCCATTACTTCTTTAGAAATTGTTTTGTTTACTTTTGGATATGAAACTGAGCAGAAATGAAATTTCAAGAATCTATGATGAGAATGATTTTGCACAGAGACAGACAGTAGTAATGCTTTGTAAGGACATAATGGCCCAGCAGATAAAAGCTTTAGTCAATTGATCCAAAAGAGACTTAACCCAAAGAGTTGGGAGGTCAATCCCTGGCCACAGCAGAAGAGGAATTAAATAAAGCAGATATTAAAAGACATGCTACATGAAATTAGAATTATCTACTCCTGTTGATTAAATAAAGAGCTCAGTTCAAAATTCCAACAAATGTCACCTGAAGAAGGCAGAAGGTACAACGGATGAAACATTGTGAACATGGCAACAGTCTGTATAATGTAAATATAAATGGTTATGTTTATAAACTGAATTTAAATTTAACAAAATCATAACTTATCCTATTTTTCCATATATTTTTACTATTTTGCTGAAAGTTCATTTTTTTTTTAATTTAATTTTATTTTTTTTCCAGATGAAAATTTGGAAACTTCCCAACAAATCTGAATACTGGTCCTTATTTTAAGTAAGGAGGTACAAATTAAAAAATGTGAAATTGACAACTTTTCCCATTTTGCTGAACTTTCATTTTCTCACTGAAACCAAGTAGCGTCTGTAATGAAAACGGGATAGTCCATTATTTATGAGGCGTTAGCAGGAGACGTTAAACACTTATCTTTCTTTTTCTCACTGAAACCAAGTAGCGTCTTTGATATGTCTTGTTTTCTCAAGCAATCAAAATGGAATAGTTCAGTAATTACAAGGTATTGACAGAGTGTAATGGTCATGTAAACTAACGGGTGGGCGGGGGGACAAGCATAATTATTATATGATAATTACGGGAATTAGGGGTAGGGGAGAAAAATAATCACCTAAAATGAGACCAAGAAGATAAATCAACTCCACTACTAATATCACCTTGGCTTAAACAAGAAAATATGTAAAAATTATACAAGAGTTATTTAATACTTATTGCATATTGCAGCCAAGAATTCAGTCCATTTTGTTACATTGAGATACTTTATTTATTCCAGGTATTAAAAAAAAATTAAGCAACTTAAGAACCAATTCGGGCACAAAAAGTCAGCATCTCAAGTATTAGGTCAAAACTGCAAGTTGCTTTTAAAAACTCACACAACAAAAAACACACTTTAGTGATATCACAAGACGATTGCTGGTGGGCAGGGTTCGATTCTCAGTTAAGGTCATATTCATGTGAATTCATGACTAACTCAACAAAGTGACTACCTTAGTTAGAAAGGTCAAACTGGCATGGCAATGTTGAGCAGGTAGATAAGTAAATTGGCAGGAACCTAGGTAGCAAGATGGGCCAGAACAATAGTAATATAGGATTAGAGACCATCGAAATCAGCCAACAGACACAGAAATAGACCCCCCCCCCATGAGAAAGCAGGTAGTTAGACATAACTAGGTCAACAGGACTGTATGTACAAACGATAAATGGGCCAGTTGACAGATAGGCAGGCACAAAGAAAATAGGGGGGGGGGACAATCATTAGGTAGCCAGGTGCAAAAATGGTTAGAAAGACAAGTGCAAAAATGAATCCAATAAGCAGGTAAGTGAAACATTACCTTAAAGAAATATGAATGCACAACCTAGCCCAGGAAAAAAAAGAAAAATTTAATAATGATAATAATAACAACAACTACCACCAGATAAAATTGATCGATTGAAAGAATCTTTTTTTTGGGGTGGGGGAGGTAATATTAGTAATTTACTGATACAACTACTATTAACTTTTAGATGGTAGAGAGAAAAATAGTGGATTCATACTTTTCCCAAGAGTATTTGCACATAAGTGAATATAACAAACTTGACTGGAATTTGAAATCGGCTCTTCGATTCCAAATTCTAAGCAGTTATCCATTACACCACACACACACAACTAAGTTTACAACACCTGATATTCCCAAGCGGTCACCCATCTGGGAACTAACCACACTCAATGTTGCTTAACTTGAGTAATGGTAAAAGAACTGGTGTTTGAACATGATATGGATATATGCCCAAAGAAAACTGGAAAAAACAACTTTTATAAAATTATATAATAGAAAATGTTTTTTGATATTGGTTACCTGGGTGGCTTAATTTATTGTAATATAAAATAAATTGAGAAAAGAAAAATTATTTCTGGTGTCCATTTTACAAGTCCACCAGAAAAAAAAAAAAAATAAAGTTGGTTTTTCAGGTATAGGAGAGATGACACAAATGCCACACAAGGTACAGGAAGATAAGTTAGTTTCAAAACCAATTTGTAAATTTATCTGTTAGTCTTACAACTTGAAACTACAATGACCTTAAATTAGACAGTGTCTATCTTTGTAATTAAAAATAAGAAAGTTTATCCTGCAAGCCTAGTGAGTTCCCTCAGCAATAGCTTCCTTTCTATTTTTCTTTCTTTTAGCAAATTTGGACTTTTGTGCCTTCAAAAAATCATGAAATTTCAATACGATGCTTTTTCCCTTGACACCGCTATTATCTTAACTACCTTTGCTCCTTGGTAATATTTATTGTTTTTAAAAAGCGATGATTAGAATAAAACCTAAACACACGAAAGTGAATTTATATAATAATTTCTTTGTTCTTTAGAATTGACAAAAATAAATACTATTTATTTACACTATTAACTTATTTATTGGAATGGTCGATTCAACCTTTATAGAATGGTAGATGAAGATTATAATTGGTTCACATATTTTAATAAATTTAGTAAAATTTATGAGTAAAAAAAAAAAAAAAAAAAAAAAAAAAAAAATTGTTTTCACTTTCTTTATAAATTGGTAAATGATAAATATGGCAATATGGCATTACAATAGTTTTTAGAATGTTGCAAATATAAAATTATTTTTGGAAATAAACAATCTAACAAGTAAATAGGGTTTAATATTTTGTTGCACATTCTGAAAAAAAACAAAAAACAACAAAAAAAAAAAAAACGTATAAATTCACTTTCATCATATGTTTATGTTTTATTACAATTCTAATTATCACTTTTTAAAATAAATATTGTCAAGAAGTAGAAGCTATTTTGTAAATAATAGCAGTGTCTTTTTGATACACTTTTTTGTGCAGACATGAAGGTTGAAGCCTACACGTTTTTTCATCATAACCTTCCAGGTCCCCTTTGATCAGTAAAGGAGTGTGAAATCATAATAAACAAATAACCTGTCAACAACAATTTTTGACAGAATTTAAGATGTGGAATTATTGTTATTATATATATCTGCTTTGCCATACCAAAGTTATTTAACTTTTACAGCAAGTCAATGCCAAGAGAACTAACATTTATTCCAGGATTTATTATCGGCAGATACACAGATGACATGATATTGTTAGCAGATACAGAAAGACTGCATGAGGTGATAAATAAAAGTGAGAAGAAAAGACTCAATTTTAAGATGACGGAATGCATGTCTGCAAGAGGAACAGCTCAAGATGCAAACTACGAATTGGAGATGTTATAATTAAGCAAGTGCAAAAAAAAAAAAAAAAAAAAAAAAAAAAATATTATCTAAGAAGTGTTTTAACAGACAATGAAAAATGAGACACTGAAATGAAAGCACACTGGAATGAAATATGGAAAAAAAAAAATAAAAAAAATAAGGTCCAAAAACCAAAATATTTTTTTAAAAAATGAAGAAAAAAGAAGAGTGATGAACTGTTATGCAATATTTTCAGTTGTTCTGTATGGCACTGAATATTGGGCAAATTTCTTACAAATGAAGAGGCAACTTGAGACAAGAGACATGTGGTTCAAAAGAAGGATGCTGAGAATTCCATGGACAGAGAATGTGAGCAATGAGGAAGCTTTAAAGAAACAAAAAAACACTTGTATTTAGAATCTAAAGTGACAGTTGAAATTTCTGGAACACATAATGAGGCTTGGGAAATTTGACACTTACAAGACGTTAAAAAGGCAAGAGCAGTAAAGGGGAAACGTCAAGTAACGTACTTAACAAGCTTATGTAAATGAAGGGTAGAAAAGAAACATGGAGAGATAGTAAGAAGACAAATATTACTTAGAGCTGCAGAGGATAGGATGTTGCAGAGAGATATGGTACTTTAAAGAAGAATATACTTTGCTATTCTGAACAGCATGATTGGTCATTGCACATTCTGTAAACATGTTTTCATATGTGGAACTTGTAATTTTCAACCAAAGACTTTATTCAGTCTATGGAAAGTGCAGTTTGTTCTCATTCCGTTTTCCATATCTAGGACAGGTAATTCATATCAGTTAATATTCATCAGTCTTATTTCTGTCTAACTTGTCTGTTTCTCACAATAACCAACAGTCACCAACGTGAAATTCTACATCCCCCCCCCACAATGACAGGTTTGCATTATCATTCTGAAAAATTATTATTATAATAATAATCATTTATTTATCATTATTATAAAAGAAGATCAATATATATTCAAAATATACAAAGTTTGTGTGAAAAACATGCTGACATTTTGAATATCTCAAGAACTGATTGTGTAGCCTCAATGTAACTTGGCAACTTAAAAGGAAACCTTACTGCACATATGTGAAGATTCTGCTTACAAGTATGCTTGTGTACAACAGGATTATCTCCTTCAAAATAATGTCTTGTGGGGGGGGGGGAATTTATCATCCAAGTCTATCTTTTCGTACAGATTTAGGCCCCTGTGATTTCTAACTTTTCCTAAAGCTAAAATTGCCATTGAAAAGCAAGATTAAGGATTAAGTAAGAGATTAAGGACTAAGAAGGAACCAAATTAGTTGATGGCGTAATATTTAATTATTAAGTCCAACTGCTCACAAGTCAGAAGATTAGGGTTAGCCTAAAATGTTTATAATGAATGAGGTGTGTGATATGAATAAAAAGAGGGAGGTTGTAAGAAGTGAAAATTATAAAAGATAAGGAGAATAGATGATCAACTCTTTTGAAGAGTAAAAGACTGTTGTATTCAAGGAAGCACCCACACAGGATTCTGTGACACAAAGTAGTAATTCTTGAGAAAAAATAAAAAACTCCAGGTAGAACTTTCCCCTTATCGAGGGTGGGGGGGCAGAATGATTCAACTGTTAGAGTAGCATGATGTGCCCTAGTTGTAATGGTCTGAACTGAGTGAGGACTTCAGATATTCTTGTAAATTGGAAGGAATGCCGGAATAAACGTGCGGGTCTGCTGGAAAGTCTTTTGAAGGCACCATTTTTGTAGAATTAATCATTTCTTTTGCTAACTTTGTGGCCAAACACTTTCTGGAGAAATCTCATATGCAAATACAACATCCGGGAAATGTAAACATTTTTTCAGAAAATAGTTGCAAAACTATTAAAAACAGAATTGTAAATCTGTTTCAAGATTTACAATTCTGTTTTTAATAGTTTTGCAACTATTTTCTGAAAAGATAAATTGTCAATTCTTTTTACATAAGTTTATTCATTATAGACATACCAGTTCATCCTATATATTTCACCCATCCACTGGCAGATAAGTGCATAGGTAGCAGTTAAATAAGTTACTCCCTGTTTCTCCCACTGCTACTTTCGCAGTCACTAAGGTCTTACCATTTAACTTCTCATATGTCTCCAAACTTGTCTCTGCGATTGTAAGTTTCACGTAATTCCCATTTTTCTTAAAATGTTTGTCATTCACATTTCATCCCTGGTATCCTCAATGTCTGCATTTAGAAGAACATGACACTTAGAGTCATCTTCATCTGTAAGGAAATAGTACAGCATTCATTGCCATAGACAAAGACTTATCTTATATATAAAGTACAGTGTATGTATTTCTGCATCCAAGCAACTCCTCCGCTCACACTGTTCTGATTTCAATTATCCATAGCTCATTTAAAATACCTAGAAAAGTTAGGTGCAGGAAAAGATTTTTGTTGAGCTCAGATTCATGGTTGCTAGATTATGCAAGGTTAAAAATATATATTAATACATTATACTAGCCATTATCGCTGCTTTCATGGTTCAAGTGGAGTAACTCTTATTTTCCTTTCATATCAAAATTGCAGTGCATGTTTCATTATAAACTAGCTTAAAAGCTGCCCTATCAGTTGGCATTTAAGCTAGATCCCAAGGAGAACTCTTGGTTTGGCCAGCATCACAATAGCTAGGGAGGAGCAGATGTGATAGGCATCAATAAACTACAGAAGAACTCAAAATTGATTACTGCATTTAAGTAATGATTTTATGTTTAAGCTTATCTTTTAAAAGTTCAATGATAATTCTTCTGCTGCCAATTAATTTAAAGTCAGTTTGATGTACATAGATCCTTATTTTCCACACAAACAATTATTTTTATTTCATGGGTGACAGAACGGGACAATTTATAAGATAAAATTAATACAGTGTAAAGATAGGAAAACAGGAATTAGTTATACATTCAATATTTGAAGAGTTAGAGAAACATAGTAGCTAATTAAGTAAAACCTAGATTATAGAATTTATATGAATAAATGTGAAATTAGAGCTCAATTCTCCCACAAATTCCGAGAATTAAAAAGCCCCAGCTTTACTTTATAGTAATTTGGTATTTACGCGACCCCCACCCCCATGAAGTTGCGTTGTGACAAGGCCAGTTTAAGGTGGGGAGCCTGAGCGCATACACCCAGGCAAGGAACAACAATTCCCCAAGCCCCCACAACCATTGGTTGTGCTGGCCTTGGTGCAAGCACTGATCCCTCTCTCTAGTGAGAGGGTGTGGCTTTGGGAACTGTTCCCCAGGGTTGGCACCACTCAGTATAATTTTCCTAACTGCCCAAAGACAGAGACGCAACCGAGAAAGGATAAATAGGGAGAGCAATTTGTATTTATGAACCCCTAATCAAGTCAGGTTGTGACCCGAGTGTCTTCATCCGGCCGCTGTCATAGCTGGTCCAAGCTAGTCATAGCCACAATACTATTAGTGTAGGGACGGATCCCCACGCCCGGTAAGTATCCATATGTTACAAACTACTTGAGAGAGCCATTTACACACAGTATTTACTTGCATTCCAGTCGAATCCATTACATTCACTTATGTGTTAATACCCTTGGGAAAGGTATGTATCCTTCTCCCGACCCAGCTATGGGTAAATAGAAAGAAATGGCAACCTATGGTGGGAAAAATCTGCCTCATCAAAGTTACAAGATCGCCTAAGCATGTATCACATAACTGAATGAATCATATTTTAAGTATAAGACAACCTGGTGTTTCTGAGACTAAAAAATAAGGAATAAATTACATTGTTTGATACCATGACCAAGTAGTACAACCATCACTATGTAATTATGATTCCCCACCCCCAAGTTGTACCATATTTATCCAGTAAAATGTCAATGTCGTACATATATTTCAGTAAAATATTTCATTTTTTCACAATATTAAAGAATAGAAATAAACCAAATATATATTTCTTCTAATTTCCGTTTCAAAACTTATTTCCCAATTTTTGGTAAAGCTGCTTTGTTATAAGATTAATGCTATGAAAACATGACATATTCCCTGTTAAAATTATTTTTTTTTTTTTTTTTTTTTTTTTTTTAAATCAATTTTGCTGAATTTCCTGTCTTCGAGAGAAAAGACATTCAATTACATGGATTCCCAAAGAAGAATTATGACCAATATATCAAATGCCTTTTGCAATCAATTATCAATACCTGCATAATTTGTGTTTTATTACCTATTGTGCTGAGTCTATTTGCAATCTTTATGTGCCATGACCCTTCAGGACATTGATGATCATGGCTCTCCACAACTTCCTCTCTTTTGTAGCTCTTAATAAATTTCGTCTTTCAGTTATTTCTCCTAACCCTTGGTCTGCCATCAATTTACTAAAGCTCACTAAGTTAGATATTGTTTTCCTCTGTCCCTTTTATTATCTGTGTCCTGTGAGTATCGAATTTACCAAACCCTCTTTCATTTATGTGCCCAAGAAATTTCAAGTATGAGTTTCATTTTTGTTTCCATTTTCTCTAAAACTGTCATTGCTCCACATATTCAGTCCATGTCATTCTCAGCATATTTCTTAGGAACTACATTTCTGTTACTTCAAGTCTTTTTCATCTTCAAGAAGATTGTCCAGTATTCCCTGCTATATAAAAGGACAGATATCATGTAACAGTTCAGTACTCCTTTTTTGTTTCTAACAAAGTTTTTCTCTCTTAATAATCTGCTTAACTTTTGGAAAGCATCTTTGGCCATCAGAACATGCCTTCAGATTTCAGTGTCACACTTTCTATTCTCTGTTAAAACACTTCCAGATATTTAAGTTTTGTATTTGTTCGAATTTGCTATCTCCAATTTGTAATTTGGACTTATCATTTCAAATAAGAGTTTTTTTAAGTGGAATAACAATTCCTGAAAATGTATAGAATACAACTAACCTTTTTTGCTTTGTATTTTCGTGCAAAATTTATAATATTACACCAAAAAAGATACAGTAGCTTAAATTTTCTAGGAATATTTTGAGCAACCCCATACATCCATCTTCCCTTTCACATAATTGTACATATGAAGAGGTGTTAATAGACATTTTCTTTGTATAGGTGAAATTTTCTATAATACGAGGTGTGGGCAATAACTTTTATGATACAAAAGCGTTACTGAAGTGTTCCCTGCCCAAGAATCTTGTCATGCCTTTGCATATTTCCATTGATCAAAATTTTTCCAGTACAAGAATTATTTTAAGGCTTCTAAAATGATAATATTTGTGGTTCCCTAATAAGGAAACATTCAGCATTCATTGACTGAAATGATAGTGCCAATTGAAATTTATAAAATCTTTCTATTAAAACAATTCTTCAAAAAAAAAAAAAAAAAAAAAAAAGTTCCTCAAATCCATTGTTATCACTCTTTCCAGTATTGGTGGAGGGTCCTTTCTAACCATTTGTTTGAAGTAGTGCAGTGATGTTGATCAAGTTGTTATTTCAGGTTAGATGTGTGTTAATGAATAGTAAAATACAATACATGACTGTCGAGGCAGATTTTTTCCCAGCAGTAGATCGACATTTCTTACTGCAGTAGATCAGTTGCCATCCAAGGTTATAGAACCTAGCCTGTCCTGCTATTTACCCATAGCTGGGGGGAGGATTCATACCTTTTCCCCAAGGGTATTAGCACATAAGTGAATATAATGGATTCGACTGGAATTTGAACTTGGATCTCCAGTTCCTCAGTCAAAGATGCTATCCATTACTCCACTGTGCCTCAGTCTTTGCAAACAAAAAACAAAAAAAAAAATCCTCACATCCAATTTTTCTCTGCCCTTTACCCATCAGTGTATACTGCATTTTAAAGCAGGTAGTCGTCCTCATATGAAACCGACAGACATTCATAAAAAAAAAAAAAAAATCAACATCACACAAACACCTTGGATCTCTTGTAAATGGCAATGGTACAGTTTGAATTCATAGTACTTTTAAGGTGAGTGCCACTTAAGCCTAGACAGCCTAGAGATCTTTTACCGCATCATTGAAGGGGGGATGGGGGGGATGATTTACACCTTTTCCAACTTACTTATACAAATGCAAGTGTCAGGATTTGAACCATTTGCAGATTTTACTTTCTTTGTCTGCGGTCACTACACCATCTACATATCGTAAAGTAAGCAAATAAATAAACCTAGTCAGAGTTTTCAACCATCAGATTTCAATGCTTTGGTAAAAGCAAAATTCACTATTTAACTACATTCACATAGTTGACATATGGTCGGTTTCATGTGGGGTGTTCATAAGGACAAGAGCAAAACTTTCCCAGTTCTCTTCGATATAAGAGTGGAGGTGCTGGGGCAGTGTTAGTATCACCAAGACCAAGTTCCCCTCATCATTTAGCTGTATGGGAATAGATACAGAACTTTTATTGCTATTCACCAACACAGGGTCAGTTTCATGCAATGGCATTCTCCAGCCCTTTCTCATCAATATAATGAGAAGGATGCTACCAGTGTTAAGGTCCTCCTGGACAGCGCGCTCACTTCACCATAGACTGCTCAAAAGCAGAAATGATCAGATACTACAGATTGATCCAAGACCAAAATCATCTATTTACCTTACTTTGCCATGGAAGTATGTGATTTCCAGGGAGGGAGGGGGGTGGCATCTAAATATGGGTAAAAGAAAAAAAAAAAAAAAAAAAGAAAAATGACCAGTCCCCACAACCATTATCAAGCAGTAGTCCAACATTTCCACTTTAATAAAACTAGAGTAGGATTTCCCAGGACAAGGAAAAAAGTGTGCGTGGGAGGAGACGACTCCCCACCGATTTGTTTCCCCAGGAAGTCAAACAGCATTTTCTTCCATCATTACAAATAAAACTGTTCTAGCCTTAGTTTACTGGAATTGCTGACAATACCCAACCCCAATGACTACCAAAGAGCAAATAAGGTATTTAAAACTTAGTCAAGGAATTAAAAAAAAAAAAAAAAATTTTTTAAAAGTGCAAAGAAGGAGCTGCTGCTGCAGAGTTGGAATACCCAAGAACAAGTTTCCATCATAGCATGAACAGAACAAATTGGATTTTGTATTTATTTGCCTTCCTACAAAAGGTAGGATGTGACACAAGATTGTTTTTAATGTGAGTTTCCCATAAAAAGGACAGAAATTGATTGCCCAATCTCTGCACCCACTGTAACACTGATTTTTGTATACACCAACCCGACCTCTGAGGGAGGTGCTGCAGCAGGGTTGGAACACTGGGACATGGCATCTCTCAAAATTTCCCCCCCATGAATTGTCCGAAACCAGAAACAAAGCAGAAAGTTCAAGGACAGATACAACACTGATTCCAGCCTGAAGGCTTGAGAACTTGATTTTAATAATACCAAACAATCTTGCACATCAGTACAACATCAAATTAAGTGAATATAAAATGAATTACTAACAGACACCAACATGCATACAATCTAGACAATGGAAAAATGATACAAACTAGAAACAACAAAGTGAAAAGTAACATTAAAAGATAATGACCGAGAACCACCTTCCCCATCAATAGGAGAAACATCTTCACACTCTTAGCAGGTTTTTTTTTTTTTCTTTTTTTTTAAAGAGATATCATTTCTGTGTAAACCAAACAAAATACTCCCTACTCATTGACAAAGGGTTAACACATGAATTGTTCCTCAAATATATTTCTGCCCCTGCCTTTCCTAACAACAAAAAGAAAGGCAAGTAAAAACTAGGGCTAAAGAGAGAGGTGGGGTAACAGTTTGGATACAGCCAGAAGTGTTTATTCTACAGGTGAATTTTCAACGTAGTGAAATATTCTGATGATGTAATACAAATACAATTTTTGTTCTTTTAAACTTGATAAACACAATGCTGTTACTTAGGCCCTAAATTATTTTAGCTCATATATAAAAGAACAGCATATTTATAATTGCATAGTTCCTTTGACAGGAAATACATGAGATCTCTCAATATGTATTTTAAACAGATAAAACCGCATATTTACCCTTTAAAAAATGTATATTTTTTCAACATCTCATCAGAAGAATCATTGGTAAATAGTATAAAATAATAACCATGGGAAATAGAAGAGAGAAAGTGAGAGTGTGTGTGACTAATTCCCCCCCCCAAGGAGTTGATACCGCATGCAAGACAAAAAAACAGAAAAAAAAAAAAAAAAAAAAAAAAATTCATGCAGAAGAAAGTGCTTATGTCAAAATCTATACGCACCTGTCCAAACTGAATAAGGGTGACTGAAGGAAAGAAGAAAAGTGAAATCAAAGAAGTTTGACAATTTCAATGGAGGAAGAGAGGAAAAAAAAAAAAAAAAAAACTGTTCAAAGAAAATAAAATGGCCATTAAAAAAAAAAAAAATAAAATAAAATAATGCATGCACATGCTATTTATATTCTGACTGTTGTCTCAATCTTTGTTACTATCAAAACATTCCAGGCATTATACCCTCTAGTCTTCCTCAGGTGTATATCTGAATAAACTATAAGGAATTCTTAACTGAATCCTTTATTTAATCTACAGAAGCAGATTGTTCTAGGAAGATTGTCTAGTTCTAATTTTATTTAGTACTGTTCAGTTATTGCTTGCCTGTTTCCAGTACACACTGCTTGATCCATGGATTTAACACACAATTACTATGTCTCCAATTTCAGAAACCAATGCTTTTATCCACTAGGACAATTTGCTGTAGTAAACTTAGAGCCTTAAACCTAACCTAACTGCTGATTAGGCTGCAACTACTGCAGTTGAAGTATTGTATTTATTTCTATGCTCAGCTTACTAATGAGGTTCCTAGAGCCTAGCATATGCATTAATTCTTTCAGATGTTCAACTTTCCAATGTTCTTCCTTGTCCAGTATTTGCATTTCATTCCATAGGGATTAATGAGTAACCCTTTCCCTTCATACAGGATCAGCCATACCTGATTTCCTTGCCCTACCTATCACTACAGCTTCTTAAGGTTCCTCCAGCCAAACTATTTTGACAATAGTATGAATATAAATAGTGTAAATAATGATAATTCCTCATCCCAGAAATTCAGACACACACACATTTTTATATATATATATATATATATATATATATATATATATAAAATGAATAAATTATTTCAGTCCTTCGCTATGATGAACATGTCCTTTTTGTTTGATTTTGTTAAGATTCTTCTGTTAAGCTTGGAGAGTAATTATACATTAATATTGCTCAGTCCAATAATGTTATAAAAAAAAAAAACAAAAAAAAACTGAGAATTCCAGTAAGACCTTTCATCTTTTCTAAGATACAATGGTCCAAATCTTAATCTAACAATTGAACACTTTTGCTGTTGTGTGTGTGTGTGTGTATATTATATATATATATATATATAATACCAGGATCATTTTCCAGTTTATTCAAGATTATCTTCACCTTCTAACCTTCTGTTCTGTCCCAGAGTAACAAGATGCCTCAGGTTTCATGTATGATTTCATTTTCAAGTTTTTTTTTCACTCCTCTTTGGACTGTCATAACTGAAGCTCCTCTCACGTACCAAAGATCTTATGGATAGAGTTGGATCTATTCCAGTTGAAATGATGTGACCACCTGATCCAGTTTTCCTCTCTACTGTTCCCTCTTTTTTAAACTTATTCAGCATTCTCTGGATGGTTCTTGAATGGACTTTGAAGATGGAAGCCAGAGTATGAATGTTTGTACCATTACTGAAGGCTTGAATGATCTTTTTCCTCTCACCATTTCTCAGTTGGGAAGACACTGTTCTCTTTCTAGCTGAAAAACTCAAAGGATTTTTCAGGGTATCTTACGATAAATGTTGTGAAGATGGCTAAACGTTTTATCTGAAAAGCTGAAAAAAAGAACAAATATTCAATTACCGTATTTGACGGCATACAAGGTGCACTTTTTTTTTTTTTTCAACTAAAAATATCTTAAAATTCCCCTGCATCTTAGGTTTACCAATTTTACTAATTTTTTCTTGATTTGCTCTGCTGAAATTGGGGTGCGTCGTATACACTGTCAAATACAGTAGTTTAGCAGGGGTTTTTTTTTTTTTTTTTTTTTTTTTTGATATTAAAACATTTTGTAGAATAGACAATTATGCTGTTACACTCAGATATATATCTCTTTCAGACCATAGGCAATCATGGATCTCTACATGTTCTGTGAATTGCTATATCTAGGATAAGATGGGGGGAAGGAATGGTTTTCTCCCCACCAATTGTATTAACAATATTTTATCCAGATTTCTCCTTCAAGACAGCCACTCAGGGCTAAAGAGTCCAATCAATTTACCCCGTGATGGGTGGGGGGTAAAAAAAATGGTTAACTTGCTGATCCCTGACCCATAGCAATACCAGTTCAGATCTTCACAACCATGCTACATACACAGGATTGATTCATCATTAATTCACTCCCAAGAGGATGCTTGCCCGATTACTGCAATCTTGACTTCTTGAAATCTAGGGTCAACTGTTTTTTTCAATCATACATATCCTAATAATATTCATTTCTTAATGCCTCCCTTTTGCACCCTCACAGCAACCTCATTCAGTTGGCCTCTAACTTGAGTGCCTCTTGAGTCATTGGGCAATAAATAGTATTTAAGAGAGAAGAAGTAAAAAAAAAAAAAAAAAAAAAAAAAGGCATGCAGGATCTCACTTGAAAAGTTGATGCAATACAATCTTCCTTCCACTATTAAGTATTTACCAAAATACATTCAGAATAGATGGAACCTAGGAGAAAAAAAAAATATGGCATAACACTGTCACCGACTTGACTGGAAGATCATTTACAGAGACGATCATTGACACACACCCGAGACACATGAAGGGAGCTGGTGAGGTGCTCAGCGACCCTACAAAAAAAACCTGATCATAGGACTGATGATGAATAAAAGAAAGAAATATCTTGATGTTATATACATGGATGGCTGATTTCTGATCTTACATGATTGGAGAGAAGTAGAGTTCAAATTCCGGCAGAGTTGATTACAGTCACCTTCACATTGAGAAAAGTATGAACCCAACTTTCCACCCGCCTAAGACATCAGTTAAATAGCAAGGCAGAGTGAGTTCTCTTACCTTGGAGGTGGTAACCAGTCTATGAGAAGAAAAACTGAATTTAAAACCAACCTGAAGAAGACTGTCAGGCTATCTTGCCCTCAAAACAACACTGTGCTTTCTCTACTCAATAGAGTAGAGAAAGCATTATGTGACATACATTTTGTGACTTGGTGAATTAAAGGAGCAACTATAAATATCGCATTCAGTATCACACATTTACTTGTCACTTTCCTGAACTTAATGAGACTGTGTGCATCTCTATTCGCAACAAGTAGTGGGTCATGTGTCGAGAGAGAGGGGTTATATTAAATCTGAGGGATGATACAGCCAACAGAAGGAATCACATTAAGAAACCTGTGAACACTCAATTGGAATGGACCGAGTTACCCAACCTGATAGATTTTCTAAGCGAGACCCACCTGCAAGGTTATGCATTATTTTCATCAAAACCTCTCAGTATAC
Organism: Acanthosepion lycidas; assembly: GCA_963932145.1. Lineage (NCBI taxonomy): Eukaryota > Metazoa > Mollusca > Cephalopoda > Sepiida > Sepiidae > Acanthosepion > Acanthosepion lycidas. Next base: position 2,692,932 of record OZ010590.1, on the reverse strand, counting down.
TGCACACACATTTGGCACTGATGCATGTGCCTGGTATATGCTTATTAGACTAGATGTCATGGATGTGCAGATTGAAATTTGTATGTTTGTACACCAGCATCACTTTCTTGTGTTGCTCTCTCAAAATAATAATCCTCTTACTGATCGACACAGCCCTTCCTGATGACTATAGTATCAAGGTCAAAGAAATAGACATTGTAAAGAAATATACTGACTGACCTCTGGTTTGAAACTGCCAGAATGTTATGTGTTTAGGTTATGGCGTTGGAATGTATACTACCGAACTTAAAGCCCTACATTCCAAAAGTCGGAATAAAGCTTAGTATCACATAGCTTCAAAATATTCTATGAATGGTGGTCTGTGAGAGTGTACAACTTTATGGAGAATGGCCACTATATATATATATATATATATATATATACACACACACCAAAAAACAAAACACACATACACACAACAATTCAATTCCCCTCTTTAAACTCTTCAGTACAAGGCTGATGTTGTATAATTTACATGTTTTCACAGGTTAAAAGTTTTATAAGTGAATAACACCATTTAATAAGTTTTTAAAACCTACAAAGTTCAATTTGAAGAGAAATGTGGCAACCGAAAAAGTAACAAAACTTTGTGGTGGGACTGGATGTGTTACACACACATAGAATTTAAAGAGAATTCAGTTGTAAATATGAAGGCAATATTCCCTTCACTCCCAATGAATATGCTGATTGAAAAGTTATGTACTTATTTTAACCAATCAGGTTCAGGTAAAATGCTGCTTTAGAATATTTAATATTTTCTCCTTTTAAGCACAACATACGACTTAAATGGAAAATAAAATTTGGCATAATTTGTGGAGAAAGTTGTGAGAATTATTAAATGTGCCCAAAGTGGTTTGCAAAATTTCATATTGGCCATTTATCCACAATCAAGTAGATAATTAGGTGTGGGAGAGGAGAGGAGATCCCAAATAAGGAAAGAACAAAAATTGTCTTTTCTGTTAAATTCCTATACATCTGACCCAGCTGTATTAGTAATTTTTATATTGTCATCTTTGACTAAAACCAGGCAGTCCTTAACTGAATAGAGAGAGATAAAGAAACTGATCACTAGCTTCCTCATCAGTGGCTTGGCTCAAAAACAAAATTAACATTGTGTGTGTGAATAAAATATAACATTACTAAATGAGATTGAAAATGCTTGGACATTTCTCTATCGACAGTGATCAAACACATAAATTGACCGTCAAAAGAAAAGAGGAAAATAAATGAAAATTCTTACAAATTTCCAAAGTGTCAAGACAATGAAATAAAAAAACTGAAAGCTTGAAAGATATTTCTAATTTGTCTTTATATTTTGAAACCCAAGAATAGAATACAATCATTGCTCAATGAAAGTTATGAGGGATGCTCTGAAAGTAATGCTTCTTATTTCCATGGGAACAAAAATACAATAACACTATTGAATAAAGTTAGGATTCAATTAAAAAACACTCCCCCCACCATAAAAAAAAAAAAAAAAAAAAAGTTATCACTATTCACTATGAATTTTCTAGTGGTTTGACTGCTAGGCTGCAACATGACTTGTCTCAGTGTTGCCACTGCTGAAGCACATTACTCATTTCCTAACTGTACTCAGATCCACCATATGGTCTCTGTAAATTGTCAGCAAGTGTTGATGAATGTGAGTAGGGGTCAGTTTTTTTTTTTTTTGTTCCCCTCCCCACATGGTGGAATTCAATGAAAACACTGCTTTGTATGCACTTTCATGTCAGATCGTAGTTTTCCAAACTGCTGCTCACTGTATCAAGAGGGGGAAAAAGTATGGGTTATTGGCGGGATGGTTGTACCTGTACTGTCATGCCAACTACATCGACCTCTGAAGTCAGTGATTAATTAATAAGAGCAATCCTTGTAAACAAAAAAAAAAAAAAAAAAAAAAAAAAAAATAAAACGTGGAAGAAATTTAATTTTTTTAAAAAAAAAAAAAAAAAAAAAAACCAAATCTGGACTCGCTTAGCCATGCTAGTCTGTTCTCGTTTACTGTCATCATTGATAAATACAAGTTAAATAGCAGGGTAAACTGGGCTCTCTAGCTGTGATTGGCAACCACTATGAGAACTGGATTCAAAACACAAAAGTGGATGCATTTTTTTTCAAAATGAAAAAAGAGCTACTGTGATTTTAAGTTTACTAAAAATCAGGAAATTATCAGATTTAAACAAATTTTTCAGCACTTATTAATGAAGTGTTCGCTGAATAGGCTGCTTTTCTTAGAAAACTTGGAAATATTTTTGAAGGTCACTTTCCCTCCGAGTTTTTCATATTGGTGGTGGGATTTTGAATTTTTTTTTTCTTCTTTTTTACACTTATCTATATATATATATATATATATATATATATATATATATATAGATAAAAAAAAAAAAGATTATCTGTGAAGATATTTTTGCACCAACCTAATATTTCTTTTAGAGAAAAATAAAAAAAATGTAATATTAAGTATGAACGTACAACTTGTACCGAACATAACCAAAAATAATTTTATGAAACTCAAAAAATTTTTTGTTGAGGTTTGCATAATTTAATAAGACAATATGATCAATTTCTGTTTATTGCCAAACTTTTAGTTTAATAAAGATTAAAATAAGTATAATTTAAAAGAGGCCTTATTGAGTATTTACACTACTTACATGGTTTGAACTTCAAACTGTTGTCCTCATTTTTATTGCCATACTCACATTTCAACCATTATTTAGTCCATGGGGATAAATTGTTCTAATTCCACATGCCATGCCATGCCTTTGGATATCTCAGTTTTAGTTAATTCTTCTAGATAACTCTACAATTTTTTTCTCTCTGCTGTGGCTAGCAACTGAACTCCTTGGGTCAAATCCCTTTTTATCCACTGGACCATATGTAACCTTAATGGATGAAATTAAATATTTTAGGACATCAAATAGGTAAGAAAAGCAATGAATTCAATTCAAAAGTATCAATTCACTAGTCTTAAATTTATTTTTTATTTTTATTTTTTTTAATACTTCAAAATATTCAACTCGGTTTCATAAAAGCACATAAAATAAAAAAATATTTTTTTTTATAACAACAACAATTGGTTATAAAAAGTTAAAGAATTTATTTTTACACAAACAATACCAGTTTCTGGAACGGTCGACCAGACTGTTCATTGCTGTCAAACTCTGCCTCAGCGGAGAGGAACCTGGACGAAACTTTGCTGCAGGGCAAAGTTTCGTCTGGAGAGGTAGACAGTCCCTCAACCTGTTTAGGCAGGTTCAAAGGGAATATTTCTGGCCAAGCCTATGGGCTCGGATTACCCACAATAAAACGGCCTTGTGCCATATACAAACTCGTGTGTGCGTGTGTGAGAGAGAGAGGGGGGGGCTGTTAAATATTAACAATACCAGTTTCTTGACAGTCCACCATATTGATTTCATTTTTCACATACTGTTGAGAGTATGGGTGTGACAGTGGATGACTACTGTTGACCTATGACCTTGTTGACAGCTCATGGGTAACCATGTGTTATTTTCTCTAGGTTTAAAAGAAAAGAAAAAAAAAAAAAAAAAAAGGAGGGAGGGTGCATGCATCACTCTTGCATAGATCCAGTTACTTAATCCTTAATTTTAGTAAATTTGCTTAAACAAATCTCTTGGACAAATATTGGATTTTAAAAGATTTTTGTAATTTTTACTTTTCATAGAGAGAGTCAATGAGTGCACCAATCTTAAAACATTCCTAAAAACTTTTTTTTTAATGGATAAATCGAATATTTTAAATGCCTTCTTTAAAACTTAAATGTTGGTTCTATTTGAATAGTATAAAGCTAATCCAAATTAAAAGAAAAATTAAATTTCCCCATATCAAAATTTTTTAGGCATTTTTAAAATATTAGCATTTTTAGTCACTCATCAAGCTGTCATTGTATATGAATTAAAAATAAACCCAATATTTATCAGAGGTGCATTTCAAAGTCTATTAATAAATTTAAGAAGTAGCTGATTTTTCTAAAAGTAATGCTTACTTTTACTAAAACAATGAAAACATTTTAGTTACACATGCTAACCTATGAGGTCAAATTGAAGAAAACATTAATTCTATCTACAGTCTCTACACCTGTTCGAAAAACGAAGGAGGGGAGGGGTATATCAGCAATGTAATAGTCAAGGATTACTTTTTTTTTTTTTTTTTTTTTTTTTTTAAAAAAAAAAACACTGAGTGAATGAGAAATATGAAATTAGACTCCTCCGATACCAAATAGTCAACACGAGATCAGAATTATTTTCCTTTTTGCACATCAATACCAAAAATATAACAGTTGCTAAAAAAGGAAAAAAAATGCTTGTGACGAACAGCAAAGCGATTATTAATTTCAAAATTGCAAGTAATTTTTTAAATAGATAAATTTAGATTTATTTTTCTGCAGAATATTCTAAAAGAAAAGAAAGTTTTATTAAATTATGCAAGAACTGAAAAAAATTTTTTTTTTTTTAATAAATTAACTTATTCAGTAAAATAAAATTTATGTTAGTCTTGAAACGTACGTTCGTTTTCAAAAAATATCTTAAAATAAAAAACACACACACAGGGTGGCGGGGACCGATTTTTTGTTTTCATTGCGGAAAAAAAATAAAAATAATAAAACAGTTTCCATTTTGGTGGCACCTAGGCTATCTTTCAAATAAAACCAAAATTTAACTTTTAAGAAGACATAAGAAATAAAATAAAGCTCGTACTGGTCATGGAAAGAATTATGGAGTATCCTGTTGTTAAATGTGGTGCGGGTTTTGAACTGTGAAGTGAACTTGATGGCAAAGTCAAATGAGGAACGGTAAAAACTAAAAGATTTTTTTTTTTCTTTTTCTTTCTGAAGTCCTTGATTTTCTATGCAAACCGAAAAGAAATTTTTTCGCATTTTCTTTTTTTTTCTGAGAAAATAAATTAAAATTAATTAAAAGAAAAAAAAGTAGGGGGTGTCTCTTCAGGAAAGGTCTGTGAAACCCAGATACAAATCAGGCTGTTAGGGAAACGAAAAAAAAGGTTGAAATTATAAAAAATAAAAATGCATGAGAGGAAGTCTAAATTGTGAGAAATGGCCCCCCGAATTGAGTTTTTATTATAAAAAAAAAAAAAAAAAAAAAAAAAAAAAATTAAAAAATACTTCCCTATAATTTAATTATAGGGAAGCATTATTTATCTCCATAAAACCCAAATGCTAATCATTCGTTCGTTTGTTTGTTTTCTGCCCGGTCTTAAGAAATATATAGCCCTTCTATTCTAAAGTGAAACTCATTCATAATTTTGAGAATGAGGAGAGCAGGGGTCGGGGAGACAAAAAAAAAAAAAAAAAAAAAAAAGAAGCTATTTTTAATTTATGCTTCTTGTGTTCAGAATTACAACAAAGAATGCATAAAAAAAGTAAGAAAGCGAAACAAAAACGTCAGAGTAGGAAGGGGGAAATAAATAAAATATGATAACTAAGAAGTATTTTAGTAATGATAATAATTATTATTACTGATTGAAATTTGCTGAAATATTACTTTTTTTTTTTTTTTTTTTTTATTTTTTATTTAATAAGTTAAATAAATTCCAATATTAAAACTGAAAATATTTTCTCACTTTTTCTAAGCTTCCTGACCTAACAAAAAGAAAGAATGCTACTTTACTTCCAGGACAATCTTCGTTATTTAAAGGGGACGGGGGCAGATTCTCTTAAAAAATTAGGCTACGATAAAATAAAAAAAATTAAAAACAAGAAGATAAACTGGTTTAATAAAAATTAAAGTTACAGGACCTTGTCCGCCCCTACCATAGACTGGTGCCTTTTTTGAGAAAGACACCAATGAAAAGTGGACGAAAAACAGACTTGGCAGGAATTGAACTGCCTGCCAATTCTATTTTTCGCGCCAATGCCAATATACAACCTTAGAAAAATAAAACTAAAAAAGCAATACCAATTTAATACCGCAATTTGTATACAAAATATAGTGAACAAAAAGTCAGAATTTTCATTGGCGCCTTTGAAGGGATGATGAGAGACACAGAATCATAATCATAATTTTTTTTAAATTTTTAGTGATAATGTTGAGTTGTTGACGATCAAAACAAAATTTTTCGACAGACGTCACGAAGGAAATTTGCCAGTGTTGCGATCTTCCAAGTTTTTGCTTTTAACAAAGAATTTACTGCATTAGTCATAAATTCTATTGTTCCCTTGAAGAGTTCTGTTAACACCACCACCACTCTACAAATAAGACGATCAAAATTCAAAAATGTTACAGCTCTCCGAAAAAAAATTGTATGGAAGGTCAGCAAATAAACTGCTTAAATTAAGTTTTAGGGGGCAGAGAAAATGAGGAGAACAGTTCACAGCAAGAGAGCAATGACTGGTTTCAAATTTGCAAACCAAAACCGTTTTTGTTGTTTTACAAAAAGAACAGATGCACTGAACTAAGAACATGGGGGGGGGGAGAAGACGTTACTTTAATTGTGGCAAAAATTAAGTCAATCACGCATTTATTTTAGAATCAATAAACGATTACTTTATTTTTTCAAATGACAACTTAAAGTTATATGAAAAATAAATAAAAAAACAGAATCACACGTAACCAAGTTAGTCAAGGTATGCTAAGTAAAAAATATGGTAAAGAAAGTTCATTTATATAGGCATAATTTTAAAAAACAAATACATATTACTAATTTTCTGTAGTATAACTTAAGTAAGCTAAGCAGAATCCAAAGTTATTACAATTTTTGACCGAAACACTCGACTGAAAGAACTAAAACTCCAAGTTAATTATACTAATAAAAAAAAAAAAAAAAAAAAAAGATGCAGGGTGTCGTGACACTTAGCGGTACGGGAAACGGAACCCGCAGGGAGAGTTCGAATCCTAACCGAAGCTGTTTTAGTTTCACTTCCAATTTGTTCCCTAAGGAAAACGCGAATCCATTTTTTCCACATAGAACCGGAGCCTATCGCAATTTTTACATCCCCCCGCCATCTGATTGCCTATTAACTCCAGCTAGCAAGCATTTTGCCTGTCACCTCCGTTTCCATACCTCCCCCGCCTCTCTTATACGAACTGATACCGAGAAGTTTTCGCTTTGACCTACTTTCCAAAAATCAGTGTTTCTAATGACCAAATACTGATTTTGGGAAGTGGGACGTGCCGATAACTTTTTTCAGTAGCCCAACGTTTTTCTCATATATATATATATATATATATATATATATATATATATATATATATATATATATATATATATATATATATATACACACACACACACAAGTACACACTCCTTTCACTGTTTTCTTTACGCTTCTCTGTAGATTGCTTTCTTCACACCTTTCCTCTCCCCCCCCTCCTCCTCGGTGAGAAGGCGTAACTGATTCCAGCTCAGAAAGGCTGGGGGATCGGGTGAATACATAGCTGATCCTCAAGTAGAAAAGCGTCTATCGTTGTGTATACAAAAACTATTGAGATTCCTGACTAGTACCTCTTTCAAATTATTTCTCTCTTTTTAGACCTCCCCGCCCCCCACATTACAACTGTCTATTCTCTAGACTCCAGCAAGCAATTCCGTTCCGAAAATTAGTCCTAAATATACGTTCCCATACATAATGGAATCGAAATAAATATTGCGTTGATAATCAATGAGCGATTGTTATTGTCCCCAAAACCCTCCAGACATATCCCAGGATAGTAAGAATAAAAATATCTGATTGTCTTGTCAGACTGATTAGCAAAATAGCCCGCAAGTAAGTTTGATGAGAGTCCGGACATGATTATCACACTGACTAAAAAAAAAGGAAAAAAAAATTATTCTATTAACTGGTTGTATTATTTGAGAGGGGGTTATAGTCGAATTCGACCCTTTATATAGCACGAAGCTTCTTCGATTTAAAAGCACATTGAACTTGTGAAAGTTTTTATTTTATTATTACAAACAAGAGCACATTAAGCTGGCATATCTGTGTGGCTTAAGGTCATACATACACGAAAACTAAAAGTTAGAATATTTTAATACGATAAGTTAAAAAAAAGAAGAAAAGCTACTAAGCGTGCCATTCTATTTAGTAAAAAGTTTAATACACTAGTAGAGTTGTGTTTTGTTCTTTTAAAAGAAAAATGAACAAAAGAAAATATTCAATACAAAGAAAAAGAAATCCATTTAAAAAATAAAGTGGAGGCGGGGAATAATCCCTTAAGTTATTTTTTTTTTTCACAAACTAAAATAAATCTTTCCATCGTTAAAAATAATCAATAAAACTTGAGCATAAACTTAATATTTTTGATCTAAAAATTTAAGAACGTGGCCCGTTCAGTAAAGATAATTGAAATATAAACGTTTCTTTGTTTTTTTTTTTTAAATAATAATAAAAAAAAAAAAAAAAAAAAAAGCATGTTTTATGAATTTATCGACTTGCGTATGTTAAAAAATATTTTTTATTTTATTTTTTTTGTTATCAAAAGGTTTTCTGGCTCAAAACTGTACACGACACCCCAATTTTCTATATTGACATTCCAGTTTTATGTCGATAAGGCACTGTACGACTGTCTCCTTTACCAAAGCAGAAGAGGAGAAAACAAAACAAAAAAAAAAAAAAAAAACATGCTGGGTTAGAGAACATAATGTATGTTCTCTAACCCAGCATGTTGATTTTTTTTTTTTTTTTTTTTAAATATCACCCCTCATATATGAATTGGGAAATTGCATTTTCAATAATTCTCATTGTTCAGTCCTGTAGGATAACGAATCCAGGCTTTTTTTTTGTCTCAATAGTGGAAATCAAAATAAACCAAAAAATTCAAAGAACTAATTCAAATATCAAAAATTGAGTCGGTCTTTTACTCTTCTTCAGTGTCTTCTTGGGACTCCTTAATGAAATATATATCAAATATGTTACCAGTTACCGTAACAGTGTTAAGAAAACGTATCTTAGAGGCCGAATAGATTTAATTTCCGTGGCAAACAGAGCGGACCCATAAACTTGTGAAGTACCCACAAAATTTGACTTGTTTCTACTACCAATGTTGGATAATGTAAAAACTGAACGCAAGTTGTACATTATATATATATATATATATATATATATATATATATATCATCACATAAAGAACTTATTACCAAAATACTCTCACTCAAAAAATACACGAAGCTATTTATAGCATTTTGGTAGCAATCCTCTTCTATGCAGGTTTCATTGAAGCAATAATTGACAAGGCATTGCGATTAAGTTTTTAAAAGATTTCATATTTTTTGCGTGCCTACAAGAGATTTTTTTTTGGGGGGGGGGTAGAAAATTTGTAAGAACTGTCCAAATGATCTTTGGGACAGAGTGCTTTTAGTTTTAATCGATTGAATCCAGGAAAACTCACAGGATAAGGTTTTTAGCACATATGACAAAATCCCAGTCTCATAAATAAACTGAAAATTCAAGGAACTTACTTAAAATTTAGAAGTCAAAGTGAGACTTTCTTCAATAAGATACTAGAATAGATTCCCAAACTATGAAAAAAAAAAAAAAAAAAAAAATCTTCACAGAAAATATATTCATTCAAATATCGAATGACCGTAGCATTGTTAGAAAAGATGTGGGGACGGAGGATACTTTTTTTTTTTTTACTACGAATTTGTTGCAAACAGAGAGGACCCATAAACTAAACTCGTAAAAGCACCCGACAGAACTATTACCGGCCATCATAAATTGTGACTTTAATTTCATAGACAAAAAAATATTTAGACTTCTTTTCTGTGACTTTATTACCGAATAACTGAGACTCCGGCGTGTACTTTAAATTTTAATAAAGGAATCAATTTTAATTATTCATGAAGTTTTAAATTAGGAAATTGTTTTTTTTTTTACCATTCCCAAAGACAAGCGGTGCAGTTTTCATTTAAAACTTTAAACTAAAAGTGGATTTATAAAGATTTTTTTTTTAAAGAAGCCGATAATGACCGATTTACATCCCTTGTGGAAAGCAAAGGGAATGGATTATCCACTCCTTAAAGATAATGAAACATCCAGTTTAAAATATCAAATGATAAAAACTTGACTTAGACATGGAAGTCATATGCTTGTTGGCGTCTCAAGCTTTTTAAAAATAAAGATTTTTTAAATATAAAAAATAAAAATAATTCATAAATTACTCCGTTAATTTTGGGCGTCCAAGGTGCATTAGTGCGCTCGGTTCTTTTTACACACTACATCCCAAACCAAAAGGAATTGGTCAGTTAGTATGCAAAAAAAATTTTAGTCGCAGTTCATTGTCAATCATCTTCAATAAAAGATTTAATAAACTTTAAAGGAGAAAACAATCAATTTTAGTCACTTCCTAGCTACACAAATTAATTGGAGGTGCAAAAGCAGCAAAACATTGTTGGCGTAATTGTCCTGGAGGTAGACAACGACTTAAAAAGTAGAACAGTTGACAAAATGAACAAATAGTCAACAAACCTACGTCATTGTCATCCTCCAGGACCGCGTGCCCGGGAAACGGTACTCAAACTATAAATACTAAATTGTCATTTTCTACCGACATAAAAACCTCGCAAAATAAATGTTACTAAATTACGGAAAGACAAGGTGGGGCGATTATATGGTTTGTAATTGCCGAAATTAATACCTAAAATGAAAATCAAGGAATTATTTCCCGAGTCTACTAAACTACCAAAGTAACTCTGCTCAGCCTCAAGAAGGTAGCCGTCAGTTCATTCTCGGTTGCTCTAAAATGAAGGATGTATCACGTTGTTAATGTGGATTTTACAAGTGCATGTATTGTACACAACGCCAAACCCTGTAATTCGTTAATGAAGTATTGAACTTTTTCATAACTTAACTGACATTACATTTTTATTTGTACAAAAAAGCCTCCAGGAGTATTTTTTTCTTTTTATCTTTTTGTTGCTGGGATCCCTTTTTGCGACCATCAATTTTGAGTATTAAAAAAAAAAAAAAATTGGGAAGAATATGAAGAAAGAGGAATGAATGTTTGTGTAGTTTATGTCTAAAAATAAAACGGGTGACGATGTCACAAGTAAATTTGCTGTTTGCTCTAAAAAAAAAAAAAAAAAAAAAAAATCGATTGCTTTCCCGTACTAATTAAAAATTAATTTATTTGTAAGGATTAAAGGATTATTTTTACAGCTCAATATTTTTTTTAAGTCTCGTGTGTGTTACACACAAAAATTTGGATATTTAAAACAAACACTGGAAAAAAAGTGTGTGAGTGAAGGAAAAGAACGAGATGTATCGATGGAAGAGAAAGTGCAATGATTGCTGTTTCACAAATGTTGCTAAATTTTATTATTAAATAATAATAATGGCCTAAATAAAATGTCAGATAATGAAAGTTGGAAACAATAGATCTTTTTGTCAATAGCAAAGTGATCACATTAACAAACGTACCTTTTTGTTACAAAAGTTTTGTATATCGAAGACAAAGCCAAGAAAAGGAGTTTATTTTAGATAACCAGTCTTTAGTTTAAAAAGTAAAAATAAAAAAGTTACTCTTAAAAGAACTGTTTTTGTATCATTTAGAGCTGATCAGAACCTTGAATTAAGTCGCTACTTAACACTACTAACAGTTTCTTAATATGCGATTTCTTTAAGTGTGTGTAAAATTTAAGTGTACTGTACCTTAATATTTTTTTAGGTGTAATTCTGTTACAAACTTACACTTTATGTTATATTTTTTTTTAAAGGAGTCTTTTTGGTTTCTCTTAGTTAATATTTAACTTAATTTATTTTATTTTTCTCTGTAAGGGCAACCTCTTGAAAATAAAGAAAAAGTAATTATAATTGAAATTGAGTCATTTTCAATCTTTCATTCGCCTTAAATAGCCGTAAGAAATCAAGTAAAAAGGACGGGGGTGTATTTATTTGTAATTTATAGGACACATTTCGACTTGGTATCCTACAGCAACAAAAATAGTAAAAGTGTTAGCGTAACTCGGATATAAGAGATTTTCTTTGGTCCCAAATTAGAGCCTGTGTTAGACCAAACCCGGATAGAAGAGACTTCTCCGATCCCGACAACTCTCTTATACACACAGAGACAGAGAGAGAGAGACTGAGACTCCTGCCTACAAGACAAATTTTTATTTTAACTAAAACTGAATAGATCTGAATTAAATAAAGCAAAAACTTGTGTAACTTCCAATAGTAATTTCGAGGAATCGAACTAGGAAAAAGAGAAGGGCAAAATTTCTAAACAAAAAAAAAAAAAAAAAGGTACTGATTGGAGCCAGGTGAAGATCGATGGTTTGGTGGAGGCTTTATTTTTTTTTTAGTCTCACCCAGGCAAAAAAAAAGAAAAAAAACTTCATTTCAAGTCTAAAGGATACAGATTTGATTTTTGCAAAAAACTGAACTTTTATAAAGTTCAACTTTTTGTGGGAAGAGATTATAAAAAAAAAAAAAAAAAGTATTTTTTTTTTACTAAGTGTCCTTTCCTCGCCCTCTTGGAAGTTGCTGCGGTTTTGTTTTAAAAATCTCAACTCTGTATTTATTTAAAAAAAAAAAAAAAAAAAAAACTATTTCAATTTATAAACGTTTCCTATTTGTTCTTTATTCTATCATTCTGTCAGATTTTAATCCAGGTTTGATAAGTCCGTAAAAATAAATCTCCATAAAATAATGGAAAAACATTTCAAACCTGATCTGATCATAAGCTAATAAAATTGATGTTTTAGAGACTTATTTTCGATACAAACAATAAGCCACCTGGCTATATTATTCGGAGTTACTTTTAGTTTTATCTTTAATTTATTTTCAACACTGATGATTTCTTTGTATACAGACATCAGACAGCATTTCATTAATGAAATCATTTATTTATCTAAAACTAAAACATGAAGTCTAAAGAATTTTGTAGTTCGTTTAATTATTTTCCAGCTCACAAATGTAGAAAATGAATGCAATCAAAAGCTTTGTTTTAAAAAGTTTTTTCTTTACATTTTTCGCATCATCTTCACTTGAAATGAACACAAGTGATTGAAAAGATTACAGAATTATTTTTTAGATTTTTTTTTTTTAAATTAAAATTTCTTGCAACTTAAAATAGTAAAATAAAATGTTGATTTTAAATTTATTTCTTGCTCTAAAAGTTGCTGCGATCTTAAAAATCCCAATATTCGATGATAATACAGAGCACTTACAAAAAAGAAAAAAAAAAAAAAAAAGAGGGATGGAGTAGAATGTAGCAATTATTTAGTTTCCTAAGGTATAAGGATGACAATACAGTACATTTCCAAAAAGTACATTACAACCTACTATTTAGCTACCAATTTATTTACTGTACAGAACGGCATTGAAATAATTTAGTACAATTTTAACGATAAACACGTGGATTGCCCGATTGTTGCTTGCTTTATCACTCAGGCACACACACAAGCAATTTGCTGAAATAATCTTTACAAAATAAATAACTGCTTATTGTCTTAATTTTATTGATAAAGTAATCGTTAGTGATAAAGTTTTATTTTATCTTTAAAAATCTCTAAAGGGGGGAGGGGGGGTTAGTTGCCTTATATAATATATGGGACAGTCCGAATACAAAAAAATTCCGACGATGGCCTTTTTTTAGCGTAGGAACTATTTTTTAGGTCGACACCGTTTGACACTAATCAATTGGACTGCTGTAAGTAAAAGCAGTTGAATAGTATAAATTATAAATACGTTGTACCTACTTTTGCATTTGTTGTTGCTATATTTACATCGGCTAATTTTTGGTGTGTAGCCAACGTAATAAAATAGAATATTATTTGTTGTTTAGAAAACAAATGGTTTAAGAAAAATGTCATTAATGTTGAAAACTAAAAACTTAACCAAGTTTTGATTGAAAGCCAAACTTATTCGTTTGGAAAGGATGACGTAAAAAAAAAAAAAAAAAAATAAAATATAAAAAATAAAAGATTTGCAAAGTTATTTCTGGACAAACAATTTTTTATGCACTAAACGAGGTAGTATTTTAGTGTTACAGACTAAGTGACATTAGTTCTCTTTTTACCTGTGTAGAATAGATACAAACACATTATTACCGGATTCTGTTTAGTTTGTTTTCTTATTACAAAGTTTTTCCAGGTATTAAAAAAATAAAAAAAAAAGAGCAAAGAAAATAACATTCAAAAATACACACAAGCGAGGACAAGTTTCTAAAAAAAAAAAAACAAAAAAAAAAAACAAACAAACTACCGTATTTAATCTTTCATTCTTTCCAAGAGTTTTAAAGATTTAAAAGAAAAATAATGAGTAAAATATTTTTTCGCAATTTAAGAAAAAAAGGATCCAACAAAGGGTTGATTGGGAAAAAAAAAAAAAAAAAAAAAAAAAAACAGCTTATGAACTAAAGAAAAAAAATAACTTTGAATTTTATTTAAATAATGAATGTCACAATTTCCTGCTTTTTAGATCGTTTTTAAAAGAGTTGTCATTTTTTTAAAATCCTAACCCTAACGACCCCGAAGTGGAAAATGCAAAGTCAAAAATTTAATAAATACCCACCGACTTTTATTTTTTTTATTTGTAAGGACCGAATGATGAACTCCAAATAAATAGAAATAGAAATAGTAAAAAAAACTAACTATTTTTGTTTTGTATAAATAAATAAAAAAATAAGTTTTTTTTTTTTTTTGGCTTAATGTCAGCTTTTTATGAAATCTAATGTAAAATGTTTTATTCTGCAATAAAAGAATCGGCTAAAAGTTTTAAAATTGGGGGTTGGGGGGGGGGGACTTGCAAATCCAAATTTCGAACCCCAAGAGAAAGATTCTCACCGCTTATATATATATATATATATATATATATATATATATATATATATATATATATATAAAACAGAGTTTGTATGAATTTGGAAGAAGATAAAAGGAAAGGGGAGAAGATAAGGTAATGATTGGAATAAATGTGGCTTCTTTTGAAATTAACTTGGCTAAGCCGGACCCGGTCGATGAGGATGATGCTGAATCAGAACTTCAGAAGCACTGACAACGAAATAAATTTATTAAGGACACCGTGAAAGAATGCTTATTCGAATCTTGTTTTAGAAAGGACATCGTTTTTAAAACGACCAAATTCAAATTGTTAAATTTAAAATCTATGCAGTAAATGAACTTATAGGGAAGACTAAAAATCAAAAACTTTAAGCAATCTTTAAGAAAGTCACTAAAAAATAATTCCCCCCCACCTCAATACTTTGTGCCAGGTGTATATATTTTTTTTTTTAAGACGATAAACTAGGTTATGTGTGGTTCCAATATTTTTTTACCAATATTCAAAATTAATAATCCAAGAACCAACAATTATTTACGAATGCTAAAACTAAAAGAATATAAAAATTTAAATCAAGTAAATTGTAAATTTTACTTACTGTTTCTACTAATAAGTTGTTTGTCCATGGTAAAATGTCCAGAAGAAAGAATATATCTTTTCAAGTTGTTGGTGATTTTTACTACAAGAAGTAGTATCTATTTGTCGTATTATAGTACTACACACAATTTTAGAAACCAGGTAAGAATTCCCCAGAAACGATAAAAGCATATTTCTTCAATGACACTTCTACAAATAAATGAAACTGCTTTCAAAATAAATAAACATCACATTTTTGTCTTTAAAGTGACAAAGAAGCAACACTCATTTTAAAAATATTATAAATTAAAATTTTTAATTTAAAAACATACTCAACTAAAACGAAAAGTAGTAAATTGTGATATAGTCGTATTTACAAAAGGAGTGTTGAATTATCAATAGTAAAAAAAATAAATAAATAAATAAATTATGTGCCTTTTTAATATGTCTATTGATGTTAATGGTCACATTTGGTGGCTATAAGAAGCTCTTTGGTATGTTCCGTGTTAATTCGACTTGTATCCATATTTCGCTAGTTGGTTGGTAAATCCAGAAAATGCGAAGTGAACAGGTCTCTGACACCAAGTCGATTGTATGCATGTGAACAAAACAATTGCTTGGCCTTCTTCTATCAAAAGCCCCACTACCTTAGCTTTTAGATTGACTTCTTCCCCCTTCACTATCTACCATCACCACGTCCTCCGCTTTCCACGCTATAATGCTCGTACGTGTGGGTGAGTTAGTAGATTTTATAATGTATATGTGCGTGTATATATATATATATATATATATATATATATATATATATATATATATATATATATTACAGGCACAAAAAGTTATTTCATTCGTTTCTGTTCCTCGCGAAAAAGAATGAAATTGATGATAGAGAGATCAGTACTTTTAAGCTTGCTTGTCTCTATGTTCTTCTTAGTCTCAGTATTATTGGAGATTATTACCGATTAAAGTAGCAAGTGCACGAGGTCGAAATGTTTGTTGACTACACAACAAACAAGAAATGAATGAACGAATCTGTGTTGGGAAGGAGGGAGACAGCCAATAATAGTATCGCACAGTTGAAAGAAGAAAAGATTGACTCAAAAAAACGAGAGAAAAGAATTTTTCTTTCTTCTCATTAATGACAACACGACAAACAATTTTATTTAAAAAAAAAACAAAAAACTGTTTTTCACAAGTGTTCGCATCGACTGATACCCTTTTTTTAACCGATGCGAAAGGGGTGAATGTAACACGCTGAAAAGAAAAAAATAAGGATGATAAAATAATAATAATTAAAAAAAAAAAACTACAAAAGTCAAAGTCTCAAAGACAATGAACAAGGAGAGGAAAGTCTTGCGAAAACAACCGCGTGGTGTGGGTTGTTAACAAACCAGACTAGCGAGTTCGATCCTCATAAACCAGATGAATGAGTAAATAAAATAAATATTTGTCTTTGTGCCTTACTAAGGTAAAAGAAGCTACAAAGACAGATGGAAAAAAAATCCCCACAAAACTGTGGCGTGTATAATTTTACTGTGATTGTGATTTCAGGGTTCATCTAGCAGACCATTGCAGATTTCAATTATCATTGATTTGAATTGAATGAATTATGAATGAATGTCATACACTTCACGCCTTAGGTTTAACTTTTTACACTTATGAAAAAGTTCTAAGATTTCCAGACTCCACTGAAAAGAAATTTTTAAAACATTTATCCTGATCAAAGATGTTTTTCTTTTTGCACCTGCCCCAAATTTGACTGTATCATATGCAGTAAGTAAAAAGTTTGGCTATCAATTCTTTTTTAAACAGTTTTTAAAACGTTGAATTCTTAACAATGGCTTTGAAAGCGGAATAAATGTGATTCCTTTGTTCCATTTTTACTTACTGCCTCATTGGGTGCTTAAAAACTGCACCCTTGTTAGAAACATAACCAAGTTCGGTTATAATCTGTGTTGTATGCAACAATATCAAACATCAGATGTTCAGGTTGACGGTGACCATTACTAGTGAGGTTTATCCTCACTCAGTACTTAGGGCTTGGCGCCAAACTAAGCTTAGAAAAGATCAGGGCGCCTGGGGTTGCAGTAATGGTTAACGAGCTAGTTTGGTTAACTAGTCTAGTATTACTAAATGAGTAGCCTTTTTCCAAAACAAGCTTTAAAAAAACAAAACGTCCGACCGCCTTGGGTGGGGGGTAATGGTTACCGAGCTAATCTACTTTTAACCACTACTACTGAGTCAAACTAAACTTAAAAAATAACAGTATCAAACATCCGGGTGTCTTAGGGTTGGGTAATGGTTAACGACCTCTAGTCGGTTCGACCAATTCTACTGAGTAGTGAACTTGATCCTCATACTTGTGGCCTTGTGTCAAACTAAGTTTAGAAAGTAACAACAATATCAAACATCTCATCTTGGACCAACAAGGGTTTAGCAACTCGTCAACTTGACCATTACGAAGTTCCGTGTACAGTTTTGTTTGATTTATTTTTTTTTGTATCAGGTAAACTTTTACCAGCAATTGATAAATAAAACAGAAATACAGGCGGGAGTGTAGAAAGACTAGGTTTTTTTTTGTTGTTTTTTTGCCAACATGAAATACTTTACGATTTTTTTATAATATGTTATTCTTATATTTTTAACTAGGAACAGGTTTTATGGTTCATATGAGTAAAAAAGAAAAAACACCAAACACGTGTTGTTTTTGTTTTTTATGAGTCAAAAATTGATATTTAGTTTGATAATATATTTATTTTTATTTCATATTTTATACTAAATTTGGATTTTATACACGCTACAGCGTACGTTGAAACGTTCTCGGCCCGAGAAAGAAGCAATTTTGATATTTGGAATTTGGTCATTCGGTCAAATTTTTAGAAGGTCAAACCAATAAAAATTCAACACTATTGTACAAGCGTACCGAAGCACAGAGGAAATTTAAAAAAAAATAAGATTTTGACTTACTTAGTTAACTTGATCTGTTTTGTTTAAAAACATTAACAATCAAAATTCAATTAAAATTAATTATCTTTAATAACACGTGTGTGTATGTAATAAAAACGCTCGTTGGACACTTTGTATTGTATTCAGTGACAAATCAGGACACAGAAGGCAAAGAGGTTAATTACTTTTACCAGAATTTTGAATTCATTTGATCGTATTTAAATTTAATTTACAAATATTTTACAAGTATAAAATTAATTCCAATTCCATCTTTCTTCGAGGTAATTTTTTTTTTCAGTACTTGTAAAATCTGGTATGACGGATTTGATGTACCTCACTTTCAACGAAAGATACACACTTTTGGTAAGTAAAAACTGAATTTTCTTGAGTCAACGTTAATTTCAGCTGTAAAGCAAACTTTAGACAGATGTGTTGGAATTCATTCATCATTCTTCTAAAAATCCTCAGTAACTACTACTTAAAAAAAATCTTTAGTGCTAACGAGATCCAATCGTAACAAAATTTAAAAGAAAACTTTTTAAAAGTCAGTTTTTACAAAGAACAATAAAATATGTCAAAAAAAAAAAAAAAAAAAATACGCTTCTAAGGAATTGTTATAATCGTCTTAGTTTGGTTTCGTGTGTCTGTTTTTTCCTGTTTAAACATCAAAGATTTCCATGCCGCAACCTGTGGTCCATTTTTCTCTTCACATAGCATCATCCATTGCTACTGATGTGACGTCATGCAACCGTGTAGATTCAACCAATCAGAATGAAGTCCACACTCCATTCTTGCAGGATGAATCTAATATTGATGGATTACATAGGGGTGTGAAGGATTATTACTAAGATTAAATGTACATTCACTTTTTTATTCCTGTTGTTAACTGTATGGTTTAAATTAGCAAGCTTGTCTCGCTAGATCATTTATGATTGAATAGTGACTTCGAGCTTCACTGGATGTTTCAAATACTCTCAGCCTTGTGCCACACCTAAGCTGCACAGTAAATCGCTATATCGAGATAAAAAATCGTCTTGCAGTGAACTAAAAAAAGTATGTGACTATACTTCATTGAAAAATTAGATGTCCATTGTCGGGCAATGCAATGTTTTTTTTGTTTGTTTGTTTTTTTTTTAGTTTTAGCATTCTCTCTACTCGACCAGTAATAATTCCCTTTTCTCTTCAATTATGAGTGCTCTGTTTAAGTGGTCTTATGCCAGACTAATTATTAGGTTGGTGCAAAAATAATTTCGTTTTCTAACATATGTTACTATGTGAGAAAACGAAATTATTTTTGCACCAACCAAATAGAAAGTTCACTTTGCTATGGAGTGGTGGTTTGCAAACTAATTTTGTTTGAGTTCGATCCTTCCTCGTGGAGTCTCATAGTACTAAAGTTTAGTACTAAACGAAAGTTATTCTCCCCTTATTGACATGCATAAAAAAGGCCTCAAAGCAGAGATAATTTTACTTGCCAGCAAACAGATGTCTAAGCACAGGATCGCACACATGTGAAAGCATTTTTGTTCTTTTTTAAATTGATAAAAAAATATGTATAATTTATTATCAATTTAAAAATGGAAAAAAAAAATGCTTCTATAAAGGATAAAAATATTTTACTAACCATTGAGCTTAATTTTATACAACATTTTGGTCTTTTGTCCTAGGACCTAAAACTAACAAAACTTTAATTTTACTGGTTCATTAGGTCAACTACAGTGTAACCCGGATATATGAAAAACCCGAATATAAGAGAGATTTTCTCTGGTCCCAAATTAGAGCCATACTTACCTAAACAAAATAGACCAAACCCGGATATAAGAGACTTCTTCTCCGGTCCCGACAACTCTCTTATATCCGGGTTACACTGTATCGCTCTTTGTACCCACTTAAACAAAACACGCGCGAGTATTTATTTCCATAAAGTATATTATCAAGGCCGGTGCAAGGATTTCGTGAAAAATCTATGATACAGGGCTCCCGATTCTACTCCATCTCAATTTTCATAAGGTAGTATTCTTATAAAATACAAATTTTATTGTAACCTATGTACAATAATCGATCATATTCATAGGTGAACAATTCAACTAGTAGAAAAATTGAAAATAAATACAATGTATTTTTAAATACAAATTAGACATATAATAAATAATTCCATCTTTTTTTAACATCAACTTGAGATTTTTTTTCTTGTTAAAAAGTTGAAGAATTTAGCACATTCAATATTATAGATAAAAATAATGAATTTTATATCGTGTTTTTTTTTTTTTTTTTTTTTTTTTTTTTTTCCGAGATTTAGCATGAACAAAACAAATTCACGGATTTGATTGTAAAAAAGAACCCAGAATGACGTCAAAATCCGCGAAAATTTTTAGTTTAATTTGTAAGGAATATAATTATAAATGTAGGTAGAAAAAGCAAATGTTAATAAGATAGTAAGGGTCACAAATCACCCGCTACCACCAAGATCAGGCTCCCCTTTTCCGAGAGGGAGATATGCTGATGCTTCTTTAGGCTTGTCATTTTTTACGCACTCCTGGGAATTGAATGACAACATGGAACATATCTGTGTCACGGGTTTCCTTCTCTGATACAATTGTGTAGTGGCTGAGGGAATAAAACGTAAAAAACTCGCTTATGTAAATTAGGCACCGAGGGGAAAACGTTCAATACTTAAGAACGCTAAATTAAAAAAAATTATTTTTATTTTTATTTTTTTTCATAATTTTAAAACTTTTAGAAAATTTCAATCTCTCATTTTGTTTCTAGTCCAACGAAAATTCCTTTTATAGGAAGAAACGCGTTATAGAGAATGTTTCCACTTGCCTAACATTGTTCAGATAAATAGAATTTGATATATCATTTTCTCCCATTTATGACACTCTCTGTGTCCGAGCGGTCTAAAGCACACCAGATCAAATGATGGTTTCTCTTTCAAAGGGGCGCTCAGTTTCGAACGCTGCTGGAGGATACGTTTTCATTATTAAGCCTCTTCAATGCGAAAGCTGATAAGGGTAGTTCATACTATTTAATATATATAAAACAATAACAAGAGGGCGTCTACTCAAAGTGTGTAGAACATTTGGAGCGGTAATAAATAGATATAAGTATATAGATATAAAATACTGCACTGTGAATGAGTTGTTAGTAATAATAAATCACGATGTTATATGCATGAATCTTTGAGTAGCGGCGAGGGAAATATAAATATATATATATATATATATATATATATGTGTGTGTGTGTGCATACGTGTGTGTGTTTGGGGGTGGTTTACTCGTTTCACTAGCATCGTTTATCAGTTAAGAAGACTGGTTCCTAACATGAGATACCAACGTAGGATTTATTTATTTATTTTTTTTTTTTTTAACATTCCGTGAGTTGTTTGAGTTCCCAAAATAAATGTCATCTGAATTGCCCGTCATCAAAAATCGGTCAAATAACAGAGCAACATATATTTTTTTTTTTTTTTTTTTTAAAGTAACGGGAACTTTAGAGATAAACTGAGATAGATAGATGGATAGTTAATGAAGAGACTGAGATAGATATGAGTGGATCAATAAGTTTGTTGATTGCCACCAATCCTTGTAGGACTTCTAATTCTCTCAGAATCGCCTCAAAAATCCATTGAATTAAATGGCTACAAGTTATAAATTGAAATTTGCTCGGAATTTTTCACTGCATAATGTTTGATCTACTTAATATTCATCAACGAATTAAGTGTATTGACAATTTTTTTTTTTTTTTTGCATTTATATATGAACCAACTAAGATAGATGAATGCGTGTATGAAAGTGAGATGTGTGTCTTAGAATGTGTGTGTGTGAATATCATTTTGTTTATGTGCCAAAGCTGAATTTGGTTCAGAGACGAAAAAGTAATTCTGATGATTCGTCGATTATCGAAATTAGAACATTTTCTACTGATTCTGTTTATCTTTTTCCTCATATAAGAATTGTACATCTCGCCTCCAGCATCTTTTTCGGTGGGTGAGAGGAGAGAGTCGCACTTAAACGCACATATACACAAATTTACGGCGGGGTTGGATTGAAACATTCTCGGCCCGACTCACTTTCTACAAATTAGCATTATTAAATCTCGTGCTTGATCACTGAAATATTGATTTTTGAGAAGTGGGTCGAGCCGAGAACTTTTCAGCACCCTTCGTGAATATATATATATATATATATATATATATATATGACTCCTTTACGATTTTTCTTCCATTACAAATGAAGTCCTAAAGGAGGAAACGCGTCACACGAAAACCTTTTGCCACTTTGTCATACATTCCCTCCCCCAATACTGGTCTTGATAAATAAAAATTTATATATCGTTATCTCAAGTAAAAAGAGCCCAAATTTACGTCTTGCAAAAAAAAGATTTCTTCTCTGTGCTGTGTCCTTTCAGGACATTGGTGATCATGGCTCTCCACAATTTCCTCTACTTTGTAGCTTTATGCAATGGTTGTTTACCTCTCTCATTCTTGTCTTCGATATGCCCGGTGAATGTCAGATTTTCTAAGCTCTCTTTCATCAATATGAACCCTAGAAATTTTAACGACCTCTTTCTGATGATAAGTATAAGTGTCCTTTTTGTTAACATTTTCTCTAAAATTTTTCATTGCTCACATGTTCAGTCCATGGTATTCTCAGCATCCTTCTGCAGAACCACATTTCTGTTGCCTCAAGTCTCCTCTTCTTCTGTAATGAGATTGTCGAATATTCACTACCATATAGGAAGAATGACAACAGTTGAGTATTCTTTTCTTCGTTTCTAACGAAATTTTTCTGTTTCTTAATACTTTACTTAGCTTGTGGAAGGCTTCTTTCGTTATCAGAATGCGCTTTCAGATTCCAGTGTCGTACTTTCCGTCGTCAGTTAAAATACCTACCAGATATTTAAATTGTTGTAATTGTTTGATTTTGGCGCCGCCAATTTGTAATATGCATGTTGGCTTGTTCCATTTGCTGACAATCATGCAGTCTTTTTTTGAGGTTTAGTCCATCTTCTCACTTTCCTTCATTACCTTCTGTAGGAGTTCTTGTCGTTTCCTTTCTGTGTTTTCTATCAACCTTGAGTTATCTGCATATCTTATGTTAAGATTATGAACACCAATCCTTGTAGGACTTCTAACTCTCTCAGAATCGCCTCAAAACTTCATTGAATTAAATGGCTACGAAATAAAGTTTCCCTCGAATTGGCAAAAATCAACAAAAGTGACAATCTGACTGATACAAAACTCAATATTATAAACAAATAAATCTATCTCAAATTAAAATAGTCGTAACGCCAGGATAATTTTTTGATAAATAGTTACTTTAATCTTTAATTAATTCTAAGACGCCCCAAATTTTATTTAAAAAAAAATGATTTTTTTAAAATTATAAAATATATTTTATAACCTGGGTGGCTTGCATTAGTCTATACGATTCAAAGGTTAATTTCTATGGGTAAGGTGATATTTTCGCTGACCGAAAGCGACACAAATTCGTGTTAAAAATTCGAGACTGAATTGCTTCTGTTTTTAAGTATGGTAGCCCACAATAAAATCAATATTTGATTTGTTGTAAGCTAATTATTTATTTATTTTTTTTTTAACTGAACAATCTTTACTTTTAAACAGTTAATCCTCGAACACATTCTGTCACATGGAATGTTGGATGTAAAAATGTAAGAAAAACTCAAATACTTTTAATATTTTTTGGTCTCAAGTAATAAAATATTTTTTGATAAAAATGATTATTATGATAAAGAAATAAAACTACATTTTTTCATAACAGAAACAAATCTTATGGTTTACACATAAGCGAAGTATTGGAATAACAAGTAAAAGAGTTTTACACGAGAGACAAGTGTCAATTATTTCAATGGCTCGAATGCGGACCTGAGAAATCAATATACTATCTACTATATTCAGTGTTGGCCCTACATTTTAAGGGCCTCTGAAGCTTGAACAGTTATGGGAGCCCCTTTGCAACCAGAAACTATAGATTCGGGATTTCAGCTGTCAAAATGTAGACTATGAAAAGATTCAACAAGTCCATACAGCTGTGGTTTCGGGCGCTGCCAGCACAACCCCTTCAATAAAATCTTGAAATTTGACTAATCACAGGGGAATTTTGAGGTCATATGAAATTGGTATTAGAGCATATACTAAGGCCAACTTTAGCTAGTTCAACAAATTGGCTTATGATTCTATCGTAAAAATGGACTTATTAAATAAATAAATAAAAACATCGATTTTGTTTAAAAATTCACTCATTAAAAAGGTTGCTTCAGGGTCCGCTCTTGGATTAGGCGACTCGAAGTTTAAGCTTCATTAGTTTCATAGCAGACCCGACACTGCATTTTGCATCAATCCATATGTATTATTATTTACCAATATTGAACATAAATACACTATCAACGCTTTTTCTTTAACTTAAAAAAGAAGCCCTGTATAAAAAAAAAAAAAGTTTTTTTTTTTTTTCATGAGTACTTACAGCAGCAAGAAAATGTTCTGTACCAGAACCAAATGGGATTCCATACCTCGTTTATAAACGAAGTCCAGGAATTCCGAGGAACTGAAAACATTTTAGATTTTGAACCTATATTTTTGGGACCCTGGGACATGAACAGATATAGGAGCCCCTTCACAACCAGCAACAATAGATTCAAGGATTAGTTTCGTAGTAGATCCGCTGCTGACTATATTTGTTTAATCTGTTGCAGGGGCGGAAATTGGTAATCTGAAAGACAGAACCTTGATGTTGTTCCTACTGTTGTGGAGATGAATTCCTTATCCGTCCCGGCAAACGTAAATTCAAGTAAAAAGAATACATCGAGTATGGGTAAATAAATGTATAATTTATTGACGTATATACAAAACTAGTAACTTTTATCTGTTGCTGAAATTAGTAGTGAAATAGACATTGTTGGTGGCGTTTCTCTCAGCGCGTCAGTGTTGACATGAACCGCTGGATAGTGTCGTGCCCTCTCTCTCTCTCTCTCTCTCTCTCTCTCTCTCTCTCTCTCTCTCTCTCTCTCTCTCTCTCTCTCTCTCTCTGGTGTTGACATCAAACGCTGATCTGTTTTGGGTCTATTTGAATTTGAGAATATATAGCCGTTAATCGGCTCCAAATTAAGTTTTGTTTTTTGGAGCGGAAGTGGCTCTGACTGGTCTGAGTGTTCATTTTATTTTGGTTAAAGCGGATGCATGCGTGAAGCCTATGCACAGAAAACATATTTAGGCTCTCTGCTTTGGGTCGTCGAGTGATCAACATCCAGTTTGTGAAGAAAAATGTAAGAGGCATGACAAATGTTTTTAAAAATCCTTTTTATATAATCTGCTCTGAAGTCATATTTTGAAATTGTTTGTCCTCCCCAACTCTATCTTTTTTTCCTTTTTTTTTTTTTTTTTATAAATAAAGCATGTTACAATTATTACTAGTAAAAATAAACGAAATGCCAGTCTTTATTCAGAGAAGACTGAGATAGATATGAGTGTGGATCAATAAGAGAAGGTGATACTATGTATCTGGCTGCACTGAAATAACATTGTGTATTACGAGCTCTTTCTGTAAAATAAAACGTTGAATTCAAACAAGTACTGTTCCCAATTAAAACCATCTGGAATTGGTCAACCGGAAGTGTGACGTTAACTATCAGGACAATGTCAGACCTCATATCTCTTTGCAAACCCACTAGAAATTGGTACATCGTGACTGGTATGCTCTACTACGCTCACTGTACTCACCTAGTCTTGTCCCTTACTTATATCCCAACATTCCCTGGAAGACTGTAAAAACTACATAGACCAATTAATTACCCAGAGAGATGCCAAGTTTTGGGAGGATGGAATCATGAAGCTGCTTCAAAGAATGCGAAACAAAATGATACATGTGTGGTTGAATAAATCTATGTATATAGATCTAAATATTGTCGTTGAATTTCATTTAAAAAACGCCACCAACATTTGTACCAACCTATTTGTTTTCTAAAATTAAACCTGTATAGCTTTGTGTATAGAAGGCTTTTATAGCCTTGGTTGGCAACCTACAGCGAGAAAATCTTCTGCCTTGTCAGTCGCGAATCGATTGATTGGTTGGTTTTGTTCGGCGATATATCAACACCTCTATGGGCTATTTAATGCCGATATCAAAATAATTTGAACACAATTTTATGGCTTCAACTAAATATAATTTGAAAGCATTTGTATACCTTCAACTTTTGGTTTGTATATTGACAGACCAAAATTCTGGATACCTATTGATTTGGATCAAAATGATTGATGAGTGGTCATTTTTCTGATTGACCACCGGTGTTTTGTGTGTAGAGTTTTCAGGTCACAATTTATTATAAACAAATTATGTATATTCTAGAGCAGGGTTACTCAAAGTGTACCAGTGCCAGTACGCGAACCATTGTCTGTCGGTACGCGGAGAGTTTCCAGGAAACAAAGAAGTAGTCACATTCAACGTCACGAGAGACTGGCGGGATATCTGTTTTTTTTTTTTGTTTTTTTTTTTCTCTTTTTCATTTTTTAACATTTTCATTTTAGTTTGTAAAATTATTTGTCTACATAAGGTAAAAAAATTAAAAAATTGTATCAACTTTTATTCTATTCATTGTATTTTTCTGGTATAAATGAATAAATATTACGAGAGTTCAAATAATATTTTCTCGGATCATTATTATATAATTCAATGGTACAATTATGGTACTGGCCCCTGGTACACTGGGAAGACATGTTACGTCAATGCTGATTGGCCTTAGAATGAATAATACATTGTCCCCCATCTCTAGTACGGTTAGTGTCAAAATGAGTCTGAAATAGGACATATCTCAAAAGAAATTGGCGCACCTTCAACTATCCCACCCACAGCTAGATTTTAAATCTTAACTCGCACAAAAAAAAAAAAAAAAAGACAGACGATGCGCCATATCTGATAGTTTGAGATCTGTTTATGGGCGTGTAGCTGATTGATTAGGACGTTCGTTTTCTGACCATGAGACCCGGATTCGAATCTCTTCGTGTCCGATTTGTGACTTCTTGCTGTTATTGGCCTGGGGAGACGGTCCCAGGGTGTCAGCGTTGTGAGTGAAATTGAGTAGACAGAACCCTTGGGGAGCTATCAATGGTTGGGCTAGCACGTAGTCGCAAGTCATCGTGATCGAGGGTTTTAATGTACCGACCTTGTTCAGACTGTTGATCACGCCAGATAATGCGCTCTTTTCCAGAAACAGTAACTAAGTTCTGCTCAGCATAGATTGCAGTATAAACCACAGGTGGGCTCTGTGGGTGATAACCAAGCACAAATGTGTTAAACAGACATACGATCAGCCAACTGAACAAGAATAATTTGTAGGCGATACTGCGCCTATTTAGATTGCATTATTATTCATTGCAAACAACATTTAGACATTTAAATGATGGGTCATCATTGTCAGTATATATGAAATAAAATGGGATAAATTTCAACAAGGTACTATTTCCATGTGTTTTTATATAACAATTCAACAAAGGAGGGGAAATACACTAGTAGGCATGCAAATATGCAAAGACGACATTAGAATTTAGCAATTACGAATTGTGCGTGGGTGTGTGTGTGTGTGTGTAAAAGTTAAGTCACTCAGAGGAAAGATATTCCTATGCCGGAGACAAGATCCCATGCTAGC
The DNA here is from genome assembly GCA_963932145.1 of Acanthosepion lycidas. Classification (NCBI taxonomy): domain Eukaryota; kingdom Metazoa; phylum Mollusca; class Cephalopoda; order Sepiida; family Sepiidae; genus Acanthosepion; species Acanthosepion lycidas. The sequence goes on along the minus strand of OZ010590.1, from coordinate 2,664,955 downwards.
ATTGCTTCTACCGCATCCTAAAGAGAACATGAGTGCCCCGACAAGACAACCCACAAGTTACTTTTAACCGATAACAGCAATGCTACTTAGTTTGTGGATAGAGGGATCAACACTGCATATTAACTGTCAGTTTTATGCATCAAGTGATCTTCAATCGATATAGAAAATTTTATATCTATCTCCTGTATAGATCGATACATCGAATAGCGTTCGATATTTATCCATGTCGACTCCGAGTTTCGTAATTATTTCTTAAACCTTAATCGAAACTTCGATAAGAATGTTATTGGACGCTCTTATATCGATTGCATAATTATTTCTCTCGTCAAATATTGATCACTTTATTGGTAAAAACACTGTTCACTTTGTTAAATTATATAATCTTGCGTATATAATACGCTTTAAGTGTACGTATAAGTGTTTGTTTTAATAGATAGCATTATATATATATATATATATATATATATATATATATATATGAGAGAGAGAGTTGTAACCTTTGTTTGTTATCGAACTTCACCCCCATAACCATATATATATTCTGAAATTACATGGAGAAAGCCAGAAGATGGAGGTCACATCAGCCAGATCAAAATGAAACAATATGGACCTCAAGTTGAGCAAGAAATCATCAATCAGTGGATAGTACCTTACAATACATATTTGTTGCGACAATTCAACTGTCATATCAATGTTGAAATCAGTTCATTCAATCAAGTATTGCATCAAAAACATATGAAAGGGGTCAGATCAAGCGGTTTTTATGCAAAGCCCCACTGATTTTCCCCTTTGATTTAAATAAAATTTAAATTTGAACAAGGGAATGACTTCTATCCAAAATATAGAAGGAGAAACCCAGAAGATGGAGGTCACATCGGCAAGATGATTGAGTAATATTGAAATGCATCATTTTTCTCTACAAATTATAACAATCACCATTTTCTTACAAAAAATGTGTGACACACAGCAAGGCGCGGGTACTTCAGCTAGTATGGGATAATATAATATAATGTGCTACACCCAGGGACAAAGATTATGGTGAGAAAAAGAATATAGATCAATTTGTCTAGATTGAAAAATATTCTTTCAAAAAAATTATTTCAAAAATATTCTTTCAAAAATTTTGAAACTACCAGACTTTTTTTCAATTTGTCATACTATTTTCTCAATATTGTTTCTTGATATATAAAATTTATATATATATATATATATATATATATATATATGTTTCGTTAAACTCGACTGACAAATTACTGCAGTTACTTTCCGTGTTGACTGCCGGGTTTCATAATTGTGTCTTTGTATAAAAGAGTGATTGCCGCCCAAATACACAATTATTAAATTACATAAAACACCTGATTTTTTAAAAATATTGCTCGTCTACAATGCGACGCCAGCTTCTGTGCAATATTAGTGGGCCTACCGTAGTCAAATATTGCAGTACTTCGCATCATTCTTGATACATTGTACTGAACATCACCCTGGACATATTTTATAACAAATAAATTGTCGTTTTGCATCGGAAATAGTTTATTCTTGTACAGCTAATAAATGTTGAGTAAAAATATATATTTTCTACAGTGTATCGTAAATAAATTCTTTCTGTCTCGAATACCGTAATACTTTATGGGGAATCTTTTTCTAATGCTTCTTTAATTTTGTTGATTCTTATTAATAATATTACCGTATACCATATATAAACCTTGTAGAATTAAATTCATTTAGTATTTCACCCTCTGTCATCATCATTTACTTTATAAAGAGAGGAAGACAGGACGAGGAACACAGCGGAAACATGTTATTAGGTTGGTGCAAAAATAATGACGTAATAATGTCGTTTTTTGACGTATTTTTTAACGTCAAAAAACGACATTATTACGTCATTATTTTTGCACCAACCTTATATATATATAGATAGATATAGATATATATATATCAGACAAAAGGGGTGACGTTGGAAAAGCAATACCCCAGTGAAGTAAACACGTACGAACAAAGATGAACGCAAATTGGAGAAAGGAAAACAAACATTGTTAATTGTTCATTTATTATAGGGTCACCACTGAAAACCTGAAGGGTTTGAAAAAGTCAAAACTTGTTCGTTTCCAATCTTTATTTTCTTTTCTTCTTTTTTTTTTTTTTTTTTTTTTTGCAGGTTATAGAGCATCCCTTGGAGATTAAAATGGCTGCCTATGATGTCCAGCAACGGGTAAAATTCATTGATTCCAATGAAAGATCAATTATTCAAACTCAGAGATAATACCGGCAGCATTTTTATGTCAGATTATCTCCTAACATGATTCGGAACCTATTTCGACTGGTTTGAAAGAACTGGATCAGTCAGCGATTTTCCGGGAAGAGGTCCTAAACGCACTGTGTGTACTGACGCAGCGGTCGAAATTGTACGGCAGAGTATCATTCAGCTTCAACTGGTCGTCGCTCTGCTTATCTAGGCATTGCGAGAACATCACTTCAGAAGATTCTGAAAGTGGATTTCAAAATGTTTTCATACAAGATTCAAATGCTTCAAACTTTACAACCTCAGTAGTGCCTGTAGTATGCCATTCGATTTCAACACCCAGCCAGCAGTAACAACAACTTGATATGACTCATTATCGAGTGATGAGGCCCATTTTCATTTAAACGGGTACATCAACAAACAAAACTGCAGATTTTGGGATACTTAGAATCCCAGGGAATTACATCAACATCGATTGCTTCCCCAAAAATGCATTGTTTGGTGGGGTGTTATATTTGAAAGAGTTATCGGCCCCTATTTCTATGAAAGTGAGGAAGGTCAAACAGAAAGAATCAACGGGACCCTGGATAGGACAATGCTTGAAAAATGTTACGCCTAGCGGTCGAAGATAATCAGGAGGTATAGTTCCAACAGGATGGAGCTAGCGCCCACACTGCCAAGGTGACAATGGACTTCCTGCGATAAATTTTTCGATGAACGAATAATTTAAAAGGTTATTGAATTTGTTTGGCCTTATCGTTCACCTGATTTGACGCCACCAGACTTCACTTTATGGGGTTACTCGAAAGAACGGGTTTATGTGAATAAACCTCCAACAATTTAAGAAATTTGAGCCGAAATGTGACGTTTAGGACCTGAAACCTTGTGTACGGTCATTGAAAATGCTGTGGATAGAGCCTATATTTGTGAGCAGGAAAATGGTGGTTATTTGAGGGATGTTTTTTACATATAATACTGAAAAAATTCATTAATTATATTTCCAAATAAAATAATATTTTTTTTTTAAAAATAACATGTGTATTTAAAAGTTATTTTTTATTTTTATCATTCAGTCTTTCAGTGGCCACTCCGTAGAAGGCATTTGTAGATTTTAATCGACACACATATTGAATGACGTTCTGCTGTTCAAGTAGCAACAGAAAGAGCGAATCCAGGCCATCGTGGGCAGTGCTAAAAGAGCGTACATAAACTGTAAAGGTTAGCCAAGGGTACCAGAAAAAAATTATCTATGTACATATAGTGCAACGGGTCGTTTAAAATGCATGATTTTTAACCTCTTCAAAAAACGATGTGTGTACTGTGCTATCCCCGATTTTTTTGCGTTAAGAACTAAACATAAAAACTTGCACTATACTAGGGGTATATACGATACATTATTTGTCTTGATGAATTAACATGAACTATAGTAAATGTTCTGTTCATTACAACAGATTTGCATGTCAGTTGCCTCCACTTAATCAGGTATGTCCATCCTCTGCTCGTGAGCAGGAGTTGTAAGAAAGCATCATGGCTGGGAGTCGAGAGGGTTGTGTTTTTTGTTTGTTTGTGTTTTAAGATGAGACAGCCAAGGCGACATCGGAAATCCATCTATATAGTTAGGAACACCCTCAGTCGAAGACCATTTGAATAGACTGCTTTATTCGAACTGAAGGAATTTTTTTAACTGGACCCTACCTGCATAGGTATGTGCAGCTTTTATGAAAATCTCTAAACTGCATCCATCAGATTTGGCTGTGATGCATGTGCCTGGCATACACTTATCAGACTGAGGGTCACGATGGGAACATTGGGTTTCGTATATTTGATCTCCAACGCCACTTTGTTGACGCTCTAATAATAATAATAATAATAATAATAATAATAACAATAATAATAAGGAACACAACATCACACTGAAAAAATCGCTGGAAATCCTAGCTTAAGAGAAATACAAAAAATGTCTTGATAAGTACAGCACACACACACACACACATACATACAAAGAAGAACTTGGTCCATATAACGCTAGTGATGTTATGATAGAAAAACAAATAATGAAATGTAGCCATAGCAACACACCACTATCTGCATTAGGTCTTCTCACAGTCTTGGCAGGTAGTGTGACCATAGCAGAATCGAAATATACTGATGATGATGATGATGATGATATACAAGGATATTGAAGTGGAAATCTAAAAAATGTGGCACATGAGGACATCAATAATTCCAGTTGTAGTTGGAGGCTTCGGATTTATTGGAAAATGTTCTGATAGACTCATTGAAAGGACTCATGGTAGCACATGCCTTGAAGAAATACAAAAAAAATATACTCAAAAGTACAGCTCACACATTACGAAAAGCTTTATCTTTGTAAAATGTGTGTGATCATATATATTATTTTTACAAAAATGACCAGTGGAAAATGTCATGAAGCCATTTCTTACCTTAGGTCTCTGGTTGGGACCCGAAAGGAAATGTGTAGACAACAGAAATCAAAGGCAATAATAATAATAATAATAATAATAATAATAATAATAATAACATCATCGTTTAAATAACTGGAAGTAACTATATGACATAAAATCATAATTATCGTTAGGCATGGAATTAGCTTACGGGAGGCTCCAACTACGCAGGGAGATCTTTTTAACTTTTTTAAAAGTGTATATCATATACTGTCAAATACAGTATTTAATTTATAATTTATTTATCAGTTTTTTTTTTTTTTAATTTCACTGTCTTTAGATAGACAACCAAACTCTAAGCAGTACAGAATGCCGTTTCCAAATTTCTGTCGAAGTGAATTGCGTCGTATTGCTCTTTTTCTCACAGATGGTACCCAACTGACCCTACTAGTCTGTGCAGTCAACAAAATCAAAAACAACGTGCATGCGCAAAATTAAAAATATAAAATGGCGAAAATTTACCCATCACACCCTGTATATATATGGGAAAACATTATATAAATTTTTTATATATCAAGAAAAATTTGAGGAAAATTTATGATAATGTGGAAATTTTTTTTCCGAGGAACGCGTTTCGTCGTTTAAGAGCTCATAGGACTAAAGTGATATTTACATTGATATGATTATGCATAAAGGAGAGTATAATACTAACATTTTAAATTTAAATTCTTAATTTTTATAAATATCCGACCATAAGAACCGAATTAGAATCTCACCATAGTCGATTTCTCTAGAAGGTGACTTCTTGACGATATCGCTCTGGGGAGGCGATCCCAACGTACGGCACTTTTGAAAAGTATCTAAAAACCATACCACCGGTTGACCCAAGCCTTGTGAGTGAAACTGGCTTCAATGAACTCTTCAAAAGCTGTTGATGTTTGTGCTGAGACGAAGTTAACAGTCATCGTGTCCGAGGCTTTGAACGTGTAAGCGTTGTTCAAACGGCTGATCTTGACAGATTATGCGCTGTTTCACAGAGACTGTAAACAAAAAACCGCTCAGTGTAGTTGCAAGATAAACCACAAATGTGTTTCAGCATCTGCCACCGATAGGGATTAGCTAGTCGCCCTAGCAGATGGGCGTTCTCGGAAAACGAGAGTAGCTGGCCATTATCTATCTATCTATCTGGATCTGTCGACACTTTTAGATTTTATCATGCAAGACAATATTTTCGCCAAAAAATCGAAATTGATCAACCGATGCTGGAAAAGTTGGAATTAACCAACTGATGTTGGTTACATTTTTCAGGATATACCAGGTTGAGTCAAAAGTTTTTTTCGGATTTTCACTGATGATTTCTTATATGTATCTCATGTTATTATCATTAATTTGATACAAGTTGTTGTCTAATCGTTACTGAATTGTTTATTCTTTATTTTTATATATAACATATGAATCTTAATTATTTATTCTTTATTTTACAGCTTTGATAATGAGTGGTAAAAAAATTGCAATTAGAGTCATTTTACGCTAACTGCAATAATAAAAAACAAAACAAAAAACTGAGTGCAAGAGCAGGGGCAAAAGAAAATAATGATGACGAAGGCCCAGGAACTGTCAATGAACGTGAAGCCCAAAACTGATTCAGATGTTTCAAGGAACGTGACACCAGCCTTGAAGACAAACCAAAAGGTTAAGAAAGCCTTCCGTTGTGGAAAATGAGGCCTTGTTTGAAATACTTGTACAGCAGCACAGCACAAACACTCGTACATTGTCGGCAGTGTCTTTCACAAAACACCACTAATCAAAATCTGCACAAGCTCAGCATTTGTGAACAGACACTGTCTAGATGTTCCTGATGAACTGACCAATGACCAAGCCGAACGGCATTTAAGACCTGGCTCAATGACATGTGACCATTTACAAACAACTGCTGTCAAATCGTCACGATGCTCATTTTTGACGTTGAATTGTAACTGGCGATGAAAAAAATGGGTCTATTCTCGTAATCCTAATTAAAAAATGAGTCGCTTCGTTCCGACCAGGATTCAAAACCAGTTATCAAACAAGGCCGGTTGAACAGAAGGTCATGTTTTTGGAATAGAATATTCATACTGTGAACTCTGACCTTTATGCTCAACAGCTGCAGTGAATATATGATGTTTTGAAAACCCGCTATTCGGCATTGGTCAATCGAAGACGCGACAACCTACAGTATGACAATGCCCCAGGACACACTGCCAATGTCTCCAGATTTGACAAACTTGAGAAGCTGCCACAACTGCCCTACGGACCACAGATCTCGCACATCAGATGGCCACCTTATCCGAGACATGGCTAATTTCCTGCGAGAACGGAGGTTCAACAATGTGAATGAGGTTGAAAACGGGTTTTCTTTTGCTTCTAAACCAGCCAGTTTGTACAAGCGTGGAATTGAGCTTCTGGCTCAACTATGGCAACCGATAATAGAATATATTTGGATCGAGAAACACTTTTTGTCTGTAATTTTAAACTATGAATTAAAGCTTGAAATCCGAAAACACTTTTGGCTTAAACTAGTACTTACATTTAAAACATATCGCAAGCGTTCCCAGCTTATAACATGTTTTTATTAAAAGTATTTTGCTATAACTTATTTGGTTGTGTGAGATTTTATGATAAAACTTCATGGCCGTGGATCATATTCTAAAAAGTATATTTATATTAACTGATCCCTCCAAGAATTTGAAAATTCTAGCAAAAATCAGGTAATTCTCGGATTTGACTGAAACTTTCAAAACTTATTAAAAAATTAATGTAATTATTTCGGATTTTTTAGAAAATCTTTTTTTTAAATCTGTAAAAAGACTCTAAAGATTTTTTAAAAAATGAGCATACTTAATGAAAAAAATGCCCAAAACATAATAAAAACATATTTTTTCGATGAATAATGAATTTTTTTCAATAATTGTTTTTGTTTTAAAAAAAAATTAATTAGAATACTTTATAAACTTTTAAAATTCTATATTAATTTATAGCGGTCAAGTGATATTGTTCTTAAATTGATACTGGATTTGGTGATTAGAAATGGGAAAGTACAGTTCAGCGAGTCCCAGTATTTTAAACAAAATTTATTTTGTGTGTGTGTGTGTGTGTGTGTGTGTGTGTGTGTGTGTGTGTGTGTGTGCATATAAACGTGTCGATTTTTGTAAATACGGGCATCCATACAGGATATTATCATGCAATAAGATAAGTACCTATGATAAATTTAAAATTTATTGGTGATTTTTTAAATATTTTCTCAACGGGCGTCTTCGTCAGTAAAAAGCACCTAAAAATCAATAAAATAATACATTGCTTAGAATTATATATATATATATATATATATATATATATATATATATATATATATATTATTATTATTATTATTATTATTATTGATCCCCACGTCAGAAAAATACCCTTTAGCCAACCTATAGAGAAATGTGGTGGACAAAATCTGCCAAATTTTAATTTCTTTCTATTCTACCAATGCGACTACAAAACCTCCGAACAGAAACATTTTTTATCAACAAGTTTAAACCAATACTCAATTCATTGCATAAACCAGAGGCACGCCTCTCAAAATAGATCCTACCATATTTTTCTTACCCTAAGTGACATATAAAGATAGTTATTCGTCTTGATTTTTTCATTTGTTCAAAACACAAGCGTCAACACGTGGGAATATAAACATTTATAAACTTTTTGAAAAGCTAAAAGCGAAACCGGTTAAAGTAAAACAGTTAAAAAACAAAAAACAAAAAAAACGTAAAACAATTTTTTCTGAATACCAACTTGTAAGTAACAATTTTAATTTTAATATTTCTCTGTAAAAAATACATGCATTAAAAATATAACATATACATAAATATAAATATTAGCTATTTTTTTACAAATCTTATTTTCTGTCTATATATATATATATGTATATATATATGTATATATACATAAAAGTTTACATTGTATTCGTCAAGTCATATTTTTCACTTATGATCCACTTACTTAGATTTCCCAAACTTTAGGCTGTCAATAAATAACTAAAACGTCAGAAACGCCCTTCCGTGTTAAAAAATTGCTTTTCTGCGATATTTTAAACTAAAAGTAATATTTGTTTCAATCCAGATTAAACTTTGCTAATTTTCGCTAAAATAAATTTTCATAAAAGTATATTTTATTTTTGAAAGATTTTTTGATAAAAAGAATTATATTGTGTTGACAGATTTGTCAATATGGATGACTTTATAGATTTTCTTGATAATCAGAAAACATGATTCCAATCAATTTAAGTTCGGTTTGGAATACAGAGTATCTTTCTTGTTGAGAATATTATATTTGATCTATCAGCTTGAAACTAAAACTAAAATTAAAGCTTCAAGAAAGATTTTTCATTTTTTTAAAAATCTTAAACTCGCTTTTCTGGGGGTACCTAATATATCATAGTATGGTTATTGATATTTATTTTTCGTTTTCGGATATACAAAGATTGTTATGGATTATAAAAATGATAGGTGAAACAAGGTATATGATTACTTGATTGATGGGAACACAACATTGGAGATTGTAAAAATGCTGAGAAGTCATAGGACATTCAAAAAAGGAAACGAAAATATTGGCAAGAAAAAACTGATTTTAAAAATATTGCCAAAAAATTCCAGAAGTCGGTAAATATAAACAAGTGGATTGACCAGTAAAAAAATATTTGAAGATGCTGCTGCAAATGGAAAGAAAAAATCCAGAATCTTCAGAACATTAAAGAGATGAAAAGCAATTAAATTACCACCTTTAAGTAAACATCATAAAGAAATATACTACAAATGAAGAAGTATATGAAAATTGATTTCTCAACAGTCATTTTTAGTAATGGCTGTTGAACCATAATGGATGAACATGATGATTGGGTTAGGGATTGAATCCATCATGATAATAGTCAACCAACACAACTACACCTCTTAGTCTACTACTGTTACATCACTTAATAGTCAACCAACATTACTAAACCTCCACACTGTTATCTTAGAAGGCATAAGTGTAGAGGTGTAGTAAGGTTTCAGGCTCATATTGTAAGCAGTAAGATTATAGGTACATTCAAAGTTCATGATGATTTCAAAATAATTGCAGAGAATTATTACAAATTCTTTGACATGATATTTTTTGTAATGATGCTGGTCACAGCCAAAAAGCTTTAAGTGAAAATGTATATTCATGCAAGACAATGAACCATTACCACAAGCCTCTCCAGATATTAAGTCAATGGTCCATCATTAAGAGAGATGTACAGGAGAATTGAAAACAATATTCACGCAAGACAATGAACCATTACATTCTACAAAAAGAAATATACTACAAGTTAGGTAAAGAAGTACATGAAAATTGATTTCTAAATATTCATTTTTACTAATGAATGTAGCGCTATATTAGACGGACTCTATAGCTGTACTATCATTTAGATCAGCCACGGGCAAACTGCAGCCTGTGGACCACATGCGACCGGTTGTCGCCTTCTGAATGGTACGCTTAATTTAATGAAGAAAATAACGTTTATTAGAATGTTGCGTTTTTGTTTCCTTCTCACTTGTTCACTCACATTCTCTCTCACGCAAAGAGGTTGAAAGAAGCTGGTGTTAAAGGGAAATAACTATTAAATGCCACAGTAACCTCCCTTACTTATTAACGCCTGTTGCGTTTGTAGGCAAAGTTCGACTAAACCATTCACATAACAATGATTAAGTCCGATGTTTCATGAATTTTTTAGCTTTTCGTTGAAAGTAACGTTGTCACCATTTTAAACCATTGGCAATTTTCATTATGGAAGATCAGACGTGTAAAAATATTTTGTTTTAGAAACGAAAAACGTTCAAATTATGTTTTCTCTGCAGAATAAATATTTTTTTTATTTTAAAAATATATTTTTTGTATTTTCAAATGAATAAATTAGAAACAAATTGCGCGCAACAGTATGTGTTAATCACAGTGTTATCAGTGATAATATTATGTGAAATGTTTAATTTTCAAATTGCGAAAAAAAATGTTTTCGCCATTTCTAAGTCAGATGCTTACGCGTATGATCTTCAGTAATCAAAATGACTGCGTCTTTACTTTCAACGAAAAATTACTTTGATTTTTTTTTTTTTGTTAGTCCAGTCAACCATATCTCAAGCGGCCGACTAGTCGGAAAATCTTACCCATGTCTTCTTCATACTAAAGTGAAAAGTTTCAATATTTTATTATATATTTATTAATATAGAAAATTATATTTAATAATTGAAAAACTAAAACCTGATCGGAAAATCTTGCCCATACCTGATTTAGATCTTTCACAGAAACAATCAACCAACACAACTTAGAGGAGGAGGAGTAACGTTTGGGATAGTATTATTATTATTATTATTATTTTTTTCAAAGCTGATGATGGTGTCGAGATAATTGCAGAAGATTATTGTAAGTTCTTAGACAATAAATTTAGAGTGTTAAAATTAATAAAATGAATATTTTAAGTTCAAGTCTATATACACAATATGCAAATTTGTTTTCTTCACATCTTACCCACAGCCCAAAAAAAAAAAAAAAAAAAAAAAAAAATGAAGGTTTCAAAGCTTAAATTTTTAGCAGCATCGGATGGTTAATATCAATATTATTGCAAAAACAGAATGTGCAGTTACAATGATGGTGATAGGCGTGGAAAACAGAATCACCAAACCGAGTCCAAATTGCTACCTTGTCAGTTGCGTTAACTTCCACACAAATGCCCAAATCAATCCCCAGCTCCCCAGTAAGTTAAATGAAATGGTAGATAGGATTGTCTAGACTTAGAAGAAGCGCAACTAAATTCAAAACTATGGAGAAGGCTACGGAAAACCACTTCATTATCTTTCCAAATAATCCATGGCAATTTACGGATAACAAAGGCCTATGTGGAGAGCCACTATCGCCTACGTCAGTGGTTCCCAAATTTGTTTTTCTCTGGGATGCATTTTCGGAATAAAATTTTTCTCATGTGATAAAAAAAAAAATACAGAGTGGGTTAAAGGAAGATGACTGTGGATTCGAAATCAGAACATTATCATTGATAAACCCCTCCTCCAATTTATGGAGCCTTGTTACTATATTCTTAATACTTGACATAATGTAAAAATATCACAATGATAAAATCGGTCATTAATTATTCATAGCTATTTCGACTGGGACTCATGCATGCAATTACAAGTAATCCATAATAATGTCTTAAATTTTGAAATCATAATTATTTTTGGCATATGAATATTTTGAAACTGTTTCTAAATTTTTGATTGTCTTTCAATCATTCCCCCTCACCTGCTATCCACTTTCGCCACACCTATGAAGGGTACTGCGCTGTTTGGTAACCACTGGTCTACGTCCTGAAAGAACATGGCACTTATAACATAAAAAAAAAATATGAAAAGACTGAGTTTCGTCATAAAATCTCAGATACTATGTTAATTTCTTGTCGATTTATTTTATACTTACCTTTGTAAGTATATATACTTACCTTTGTAAGTATATATACTTAACTTTGTTCTTGTCCCTTACACACTCTTCATCAAAGCAATGTTCTTCGAATTCTACAAAGTCAATAATTTCATTACCTATGTCTAAAACCAAATATTACTCTTGATTTTACTCATTGGTATGACAAGAGACTGCATCCGGCAGCAAAACCTCTGATCGGGAGGTTTTTGAGGAGCATGGGACCACCTCTTAATTGCTGGTGTTCCCAGGTCCACCCTGACCTGGGGTGGTAGCACCTGTTAGGGTTCCGGCTATGGACAAATAGTGAACCCTCAAACAAAAACAATATGAAAGTATAGAAATACTAGCAATACATTATATATATATATATATATATATATATATATATATATATATATATATATATATATATATATATATATATATAAAGGAAAATGCATATTTATAGCTAAATGACGAACAATACATTTTGTATTTTCAGCATTTTCAGCATTAAATGACCCACATAGTTTGATATGGCGCTAAACAAAATCAACCAAACAACGAACATAAAAGAACTCTTTCATGACATTAATCCATATAATATCCTACAATTTGTTAAAGAAATCAAACTGTTATACTTCAACAAAACGACAACATAAAACACACATATCACTGCCTCTAGTGATTATGTCCACACAAACATGTCTATGCATAAATGTTGAGTATAATATATTATGTATTCATTTGTGAAAGCAGAATAACATATATCATATTTTTATTACTTCAAAGTTCCCATGAAAATTAAATTTCGGCATTAAATGACTCATAAGGAGTTGATGTGCCGTTAAACAAAAGAAAGAAACAAACAAACCTTTGATGGTCAATGTTTTCAAATCACAAACACTATATCGTGTAGTGTTATTATTTCTTTTTCTTCCTCCCAGTTATGGGTTAATTAGTAAGATTTGCATCACTAAAATCATTATTATCTCAAAAAAGAATTTCAGTACAAAATATTTTCAGCATTAAATGAACCATAGCAGTTGATATATCGCTAAACTAAAACAAAAACAATTATTTCTTCTTCTTCTTCTTCTTCTTCTTCTTCTTCTTCTTCTTCTTCTTCTTCTTCTTCTTCTTTATAGTTTTCTCTTGTCCTTCAGCGTCTTCCTCGTTTCTTTTTTTCTTCTTTCCTTCTTCGCCTTCTTCATTATATTTTTCTTTTCTTCTTCAGTGAGTTCTTCGCTTTCTTCTTTAGTGTCTTCATTTCTTTCTTTTTCTTTCTTATCTTCTTTACTTCTTCGTTGTCACCTTCAAAATTTTCTTCTCTGTCTCTCTCTCTCTCTCTCACTGGCTTTCTCTTATGTCTTTACTCCTTCCTTTACGTTTTCTTTCTTCTTTTTTTGCCTTTCCTCGTTGTGTTTGTCATGACTCACGATTCTATTTATTTATTTATTTATTTATATTCGCTTTGAACAAATCGCCGACTTGTGAGACAAACAA
>OZ010590.1:2473817-2646317 GCA_963932145.1 Acanthosepion lycidas | reverse complement strand
CGGATTAGAGGTAAGAAAGATATATTAAACAAAAAGGTTACAAAGATAGTGTAAGTTTAAGCGGAGCTTACTATGTGCTAGTGTCCAATATTGGTAGTCGTACGTGGCTGATACTACGATATTAGAACACACACACACGTCTGAATAAGGATATAACCAGGGGCACCTCACCAGAAGAGGTGAGAGTCCGCTTAACTGACAGTTTTTTTTTGTTTTGTTTTTTTGACAAAACTTGTGTAAATAGAACCCTATCAGAAATGGATGCCTCCATACCAAATCTGGAGATTCACTCCTCTGTAATGTCCTCAACTCCCTCTCCAATTCTACCATCCCCATTTCGATTTGGAATTGAATTGGCCACAACGAAGATAACCTGTCCCACCTTTACTGGTCTCGATAAGGCCAATCCCTGCGGGATTTTTTGACTCGTTTCAAATTTTGTACATCTGGAGTAAGTACCGACAAGGAACAGTTACTATGCATCAAGGCCCGTGTAAGGGGCTGGCCATACCATTAAATTCACCATATATCCAAAAGCAACCAAAACTATGGCGTTGCTATAAACATACTAAAGGAGGAGTACTGGGACAGAGAGACCTTTTTCAGAGGAGATTTTCGAAACAACAGTGCAGCATACACCTAAATTTGACAGATCCTACGAACAAATACAGGAATATCTCTCACGGGTTCAATATGAACTTAGTGAGTTGGACTATGAAAAAAAAAAAAAAAACTCTACCAAAAGTACGTAAAGGTGTTTGAAGATCAATAGAAGGAAGGACTAATCGAACCCTTAGAATGCCGCCCCATGAGAGATACAAGGATTATGTATCATAGACCCGATTTTTAAAAACGAAGACACCAGTGCAGCCAAGATCCGTCCAGTGTACAACTGTTCGATCAAAACTGGCAATTATGTCTCCCTCAACGACACGGCTTACGGCTTTCAATTTGACGAGAGATATGCTCGATTTTACTTTTTAGGACAAATAAGTTGGTGAGCTTGGAAGTGGTGAATTTGTTCACCAAGGTACCCACGGAGGAGGCACTCTCAGTAGTCAGAGACAGATTGGCCTCTGACTCATCCATAGAATAACGGACCAGTATTCCAATAGATAATATGATGGAGATGTTGACTTTCTGTACACAAACAACACACTTCGGGAAAAATGGCATTAGAATCTATATCTCTAAAGCCAACTCTATGGTTGAGATACGTAGATGACACCTTCATACTCTGGCCACACCAGGAAGATGTTCAGGTTCTACTGGCCCATGTGAACTCAATAAGACCTTCGATACGGTTCACGATGGATAAAGAGAGTAACAACACACTCCCATTCTTGGATGTTCTAATATCTCGAACAGAGCATGGGTTCAAAACATCCGTATACCGTAAGACGACATTCACTGGACAGTATCTCAATTTCAACTCCCACGATCTATACAGCGTAAAGAAAAGGATCGTTCACTGGTTACAACACCTAGCAAAAGTCATGTGGCGATCCAGAGATATTAGATAAAGAATTGATCGGTATAAGTAGTACCCTACAACGTAACAACTACCCTGGGTACATGGCAGCAGCCCCAAAAAACTGGGATAAGCGGGCACAAGAGGAGGACAACAACACTCAGAAAACAGTCTGCCTGCCTTATGTGAAGGGGTTATCGGAGAAAATGGAAAGGATCTGCGATTCATATAACACCAGGACAACCTTCAAAAGCTGGACAACACTTCGCAGATATCTCTCTCGAGTAAGACCCCCCCCATAGAGGAGAACATGACTAAAGTCTGTGTGTACACTATCCCGTGCAGCTGCGGAAAGAAATATAAAGGGGATACAGGCTGCTCCCTTAAGGTAAGGCTTGAAGAACACCAGAAAGCTGTAACACGAGGGAAAGTGAAAAAAATCAGGTGTGGCTGACCACATATGGAGAGAAAAGGGAGATCACCACTCTCTGTGGGATCAAGTTGAGATCATAGACAAAGAACACTAATGGAAGATTCGTAAACTTAAGGAATCAGCACATATGCTAGGCCACAAAAATCTGCTGAGCCGACCAAGCAAAAAATGAATACAATTTGGGAACCAGTAATAAAGAGTGCCAAAGAAAAAGCGATAATAACAACAAAAATTGCAATATGAGCTTGGTAAAAAATGGTTGCTGAAGACATTAGATTTATAATACCCAGAAATTCATACACAGATGTCCTCAAGGACACATGGCACAGTGGATAAAGGTGTTAGTTAGATCCAGTGACAGGACCCAAAGAGTGTGAGTTCAATACACGCTTAAGGCAATGGAGAACTTGCAGAGTGGAATTAACAGGAGATGACTGATAACTGACATCCATTAAGCATGCCATGTGGAACTAGAATAGTATACCCCAGTGAGCGACATTTCAACCACCTAAAGAAGGCCGGAGCGTACAACGGCCGAAACGTTGTAATAAATATGGCGACAAAGATGAGGACAATAGTCCGAATAATGTAAATTCGGTACATAATACCTCATCTGAGAAATATAGACAGATACAAATAAGTTTGTTCTTCTGGCAGATATTAGGAAGGCATTCCTGATGATCCGTCTGGAAAGCAATTCGGACAAAAGTATATTTTACTTCTTTTTGAAGAAGAAATATTGTTTGAAATGTTACAATACAATTATCATTTTCGATTTTAATGCTGGTCCATTCATTTTGAATTTGATATTAAAATACCATGCTGGACGTTTTCCGCTGGATAACTGCAACGAAATGCTGCAATTCAGTTCCTATGTGAACAACCTGATAAAGAGCAGCAACTCATCAAGTGAGTTAATTACCCTGTATTCACAAGCAGTTGAAAGACTACAGGAACAAGGATTCGCACTATAATTCCGCAACTCCAACAATACAAAATTACAGGAGTTGTTGAGGGGAAAAGCACTCCTGTAAATCACGGATGCCTGTGAGAGAAGGTGCTGGGTTATCGATATAACCCCCAAACCAATACCATCAACAATGCCTCTGTGACCTCCAAATAAGAACTAAGACGCATTCTGTCCAATGCATTCAAAGTATTTAACCCTCTTTCTTTGTGTCTACCAATGGCCATACAGGCTCGTACCCTCATCAACGAGTTGTGGAAGTTGGTTCTGGGTTGGGATGAAATCATCCCAAAAGAAATTTCCAAAGCCAAGGTAGCATTAATCAAATCAAAAACATTTTACCCCATACTGGATTCTATTAGCAGCCTTCTTCGTTGGCCATTAAGTGTCTTCAACATTATTGAAGATATATTCTGGAAGTACTCTTCAAAAACTTTTCCATTAGATGCGAAGAGTTTTGCAAGAATGTTTATGCCAAAAATCGTCTGAAAGACATTGATCAAATGGAAGTCAAATTAACATCAGAATTCAATATGTCGATTCAGTATAAATTTATGCCTACTGGACAGAACTCTACTGATTTTATTACCAGAGGCCTAGCCACCATTAAACGGAAGATTAATTTAGAATCTTGGACTTCCGGACCTTCTTGGATTGGAGACCAACCAACTTCTTGGTCTGAGAATGTCCTAAACTGCATGAATCCTGAAAATAAAAGAATGATGTCCTCATTATTTTGCACAAGTGGTGGCCAAGATGGGCCTGTTGGTTCCTTTGAAAGATACTCAGAATTGTGAAGGCTGGTGGACGTTTCAGCCTGTGTGTTCCGGTTTGTAATGAACTGAAGAAAGAAGTAGATTCCATTACAGCAGCTCAAACACACCTAATAAGGGAAATGCAACGACAATCCTTCTTTGAGGAATTAGAGTATTTGAGGAATCCTTCCGGAAAGGCAGTACTACAGAGGGTGAGTGGATTAAATCTGTTCTTGGACAAGGATGAAGTAATTCGTTCAGGGGGAAGAATTGACAAGGCCTCAATCTACGAGTACGAAGTTATTAATCTTATCCTAATAGCTAAGGATCGCCAGTTGATCAGCCTCATTCTATTGGACTGCCACAAAACCTGAAAACTACCTTGAATAAAGTGAGGTTATCCAGATATTGGACACACCAAGGTAAACAAGCTATGAAGAAAGTCTTATCAGGATGGTTCCTTGTGACGGAAATTTAATTCACCTACACAAAAATGACCGATTTATCCAAGCACCGGGTCAATATGATAAAACGCTTCTTACAAACAGTGGTGAATTCTGGTCCTGAGTGGTGATGAAAGAGTAAAAATATATAATATTGTATTGGCGTGTTTGGAGTTGCGGGCAGTACAAATGAAATTGGTTGAAGACAGAACTGTCCACTCATTTTTTTTATGGCATCCATCCGATTCACCAACATTTATGGCATACCCTGTCATGTTTACAATATGATAATGCCAAGTCCTTCGTGGCAAGATGTGATGTGCTACATGATGCATTCTCATCCAATGAGTTTAAGAAGAGTTTCGATGCTTGTGTAATTGAACACATTAGGAAACCTTTACACTCGCTCTGGTATGGTAGCGTTTGGGAACGACTAATTAAGACACCTATTTTGACCTTTTGACTATCCTCTATGATATCCAAAATGCCATCAACAACCGACCATTAACCTAGAGGAGATCATCAGATCCAGGTCTGGAGATCATAACCCCAATCATTTTTTACACCCGACTGTGAACCCCAGACTAATATTGAGGTTGAACAAGTGGAGTATCTATCAAGTCGAACCTTCCCCCCGTCCCCGAAGAAAACTTGTAGACTCTTTGATTTCCAGAGATGAATCGTTGAAAAGGTTCAGAAGTGTATGGTATCAGGACTATTTATTGAGTATAAGGGCACATGCCCCAAACCAACCTAGGCAGTGAAATCGTGATAATCAGGATGCCCAACAAGAATCTACCGTTTAGGGCCTTGGGTAGAGATACACATCTTTGCACGGGAGATGACGGCTTGATTAGGTCGGCTCAAATCAAGCAGGGTGATGAATCTTTGCAGGTCCATTCTTTGAAACACCTCCATCCCCTGGTATTGTCCTTTAAGTGTCCTTTAAACATCCTGGTTATAGCTGTCAAAAGATCAGGATAACTTTGTCCATCCTGATGTCCAAGTATCCATCCATCCTGATGTCCCTGGTAATCGACTTCCAGCCGAAGATGATTGATGTATTTGAATTTGCCTTGGCTGTAATCGACCAAATGAAGATAATGCCGCGATCTGTTGCGACAGGTGTGAAAATTGATATCATTTACCTTGTGTTAGCATACAGAAGCCACCCTCAGTTGAGGAAAGCTGGTACTGTCAGAATTGCCTTAGACCCGGGGTGGACTAATAACTAGCCAAACTCTCTGAAGGAAACCCTGATCTCTTAACCTTTACCTTACTTACTTGCACCCAACCCCTTAATTTCTACTTCTGAATTTTAAGTACACCGCTTTGAAATTTACATTTTATATTGAGATAGTATTATTGTTCTTCTGTTAAGTTGGTTAGAAAAAAAGGAAAAATCAATCTGACCATAAATAACTGATTTATTTTTTGTGTTTTGAGATAGGAATCTGTCAGAAAAAGTAATGCGTACCATACTTCTCAGCGGTTTCTGGTAGAGTGAGGTGTGGACGGAGAAACAACTGCATTGGATTATTTTTATTTACATGTTATTTTGCACAAATGGTGACATGTCACATTTCGCCTATGTTAAAAGAGGCTCATTAAGTCTTTCATCTTACATATGTCATTTTGTTTCTTAATTACTGATCTACATTTGAGCTTAACTTATATACTTATCATAGATATACTTCGATCTACCCTTAATTAATCTTTTATCTTTCTTCTTTCATCTTTCTTTGAAATATCTTCCTGTTTTTATAGATACGCGTGTTTTATTTCTTTTTTTTTTTCTAGTCCAGCGTAAGTTTTACCCTGACGAGAATTTCGTTTTTCTTTAACAACTGTTAAGCTTATCGTTTTATTTGTTTGTTATCCTGTAAAACATTTTGAACTTTTTTGCATTTCTCAGTTTTCTTTCCTTTTTCGTTTCGTGTCTTTCTTTTTTCTTTTCTTTTTCTCCACTTTTTTCTAAGCTAAATTTTATTTTTCTTCATTGTATTTCCTTTTGGTGTTTTGCTCACTCCACACTCCTGACTTTAATTCGTTTTAATTTATAATTTAATCCTTTTTAATTTTTTGACGTCCCTAGTTGTTATTCGTCAAGTGTAATTTTTTTAATTTTTAGTTTAATCTTTTTATTTTTTACGTGCTTAATTAATGCCAACTTTAATTCGGTTTTTATTTTCCACGTTCTTGTAAACCAAGTTCGATTTTTTCCTTCTGTTTGTTTTTCATACGTCCGCGACTTTAAGTCAGATTTTTTTGTCATGAGACTTTTTCTTTTCATATATTTTTTTTTTTTTTTTTTTTTTTGAATAAGCCATTACTATATAAGGCGAACTTTTATTTGTTTGTCCGTGGTGGTTTGGACTTCCATGGCCGAAACTTTGGAGAACCCAGCAGTACAAACGCAAAATATGTCATCGCCTAAAAAATATCGGCCTGGGGTGAAAAAAAAAAAAACGGAATTTATTATGAAAGCCTAAAAGAAAGGTATAAATCATACACTAGAGGAAATGAACTGCTCACAATTCTTGAGGCAATAGATGCCGTCAAAACAAGAACCATCTCCCTGCTGACTACCGACGTAGGAACTCCGAGACTTATTGGGGTCAGCAGGGAAATAATGGAAGAAGTGTGGCAGAGCCTCGAAATTGGACCCAAGATTCTGGCTAGAAGGTCTAATGCTCTATGGGACATTTTACTGGCGTCAGAAGAAGAAGCAGAAACGTTAGCAGAAAGTACCCTGACTACAAAATCAGTTCGTTTTCGAACAGAGTATATGGATACGGGACGAACAAAAATCACCGTCCATGGAGTCCCGGTAAACATCAGTGAGGGCAGACGTGCGGATTTTTTGCCTAATACAGCCAAGTAGATGAGGGGACTGCAACAATCAGCAAGGGTGCAATTGCCACAGGATATTTCGTCCTGCAGGTGACGTTAACAAGAAAAAGTTTTGGGGAAATCCCTAATATATTGATGTATAGGGGAAAAATGATCTATTTTCATCTATTTCCTTTTTTTCCCACTAAGGTCACCCTCCTACACGCACTCACTTTCCGAGGACATTTGCTACATGGGAGACAATCTATTTGGAAAATGTTTTGTCTGTATGTAACATGATTTTTTTTCTAATCGAGCACGAACATTTGCAAGTACTTTCGACATAGCACAATGTCATCATCGGTATTGAAATATTCGAAATATGTATCAACAGGGCGATATTCTCTGGTCCTTCAATAATGACAACAAAAAGCTTATCCGTGAATATGAAAGGATCCTATAGAAAATAAATAGACAGAACATGTCTAAATTATTCAACGTCACATGTCTCATATATATATATATATATATATATATATATATATATATATATATAAAATTTTACATATATAATTATATATATATATATATATATAATTATATATATATAATTTTATATATAATTTTATTTATAGTTGTATATTTAGCCAGCAATCCTTCTTTTATGCATGTTTCATTAAAAACGACAGCCAAGGTACTACGGTTAAGCTTTTTATTTAATTTTTCTTGTGTTCTGACAAGAGCTTTCTTTTCTGGACAAAGGGTCTGTAAGAACTGTCTAAATGTTTTATATTTCCGAGCACTTTCGGCTATATCTTTAGCCATTATAAAGGATGATTCGATTTTCAGCTTAATTGAGTGTGTGCGTTCTGTGCATATATTAATGTGTTGTAGGAATGTTTTTAATTTCCGAATACGGTTAGCACATTGTGGCTTTGCTCGTACGAACAAAGACACAATGGCTAAAGGTATGCTATGCTCATTTTCCAGCGATCTCATATCGGTACCTATATATATATATATATATATATATATATATATATATATATATATATATATATATATATATATATATATAATGCACAAATAATACTCACATTTCCGCGACTTAAAGTTTCATGCGTACTCTCAGTTTGTTATACGGCTCTCTCACAATCTGCATCATGCGGTGTTCAGGGGAAATATTTTTTTAACCCAATATTGTATTCACCCAATGCAGGTTTGAATATTCACTCTAGGTAGGGGCTTACTGTTAAAATGGTGCTGATGAATGAGGTGTGTAATGTGATATGAGAGAAGTGGTGGTAGGAAGTGAAGATTATGTTGCTAAGGAGAGCAGATGGATGCCTGACACACTTGACGAAGAGGTCAAGATTCAAGTGTTCAGGTGATCATCGATGCGAGAATCTGTTCCACAAAGTGGCAATTCTTGGGAAAATGATACACGAGTTGGATGTTTTGTCTGATATTTGTAAGGAGGAAAAAAATCTGACTAATAGTGATTAAGTGAATGACAAGCTTCTTATTGGCAAAAATAACCACATTTCACGCATACACACACACACACACACACACACACAGAGGCTTAAATCAACGTAACACCAATAATATGCATAAATTAATTACATCAACCGTAAGAGAAAGATAATGAAAGATAAGACAAAATGTCACCAAATGACCAATAATTAGATTTATTTTGCAATAGACTGCATGTAAATAATGTAAATAATGATAACACTCCCCATCCCAGAAATTCAGACGGAAATCATCGGAATTTTGGGTGAGAGACTTCATTATAGAGCTGATGGCTTTGTACTCCCTCTTTTCTCCCCATCTCTCTCTTTATTATAGAGCTGATGGCTTTGTACTCCCTCTTTCTCTCCCCATCTCCCCCCTCTCTCTCTCTTTATCGCAGACACATACACACATATGTGTACCTTCAGTGTGTCTCTGTGTATGTATATATATATACATACATATATACATATAATTACTTTATACGTACATACACACCCAACACAGACACACACACAGATACACTTCGATATATATATGTTAATAAATACACATATACCTACGTTTGATGTGCGACTTGAGTTCCGTTGGTAACCCAATTCATCAGGCACGGTAAATATATATATATAGATAGATAGATATCGATATAGATATGTGTGTGTTTGTGTATAAATAATCTGACATTATTTCTTATTACTCTAAACGTTATTTTAGTGGTTACCCGTGTTTGAGTAAACGCCTTGTTTTGTTTGTGATCTTTAACAGTGGGAATTACGTCTGCCTTCCTGCGTATTTAAGAGTTGAGAGACTTAATGAATTTACTCTCCGGCAAGATTCGAACCTGCGTCCACCTTTTTGGGAGAAAATCACCGTCTGGTTCGGTATATTAAAAAACAAAACAAAACAACAACAAAAGAAAATCAAAGAAACAGGCAAGCTCAACCATGAATATCCGCTAAAATAACAGGGTAATACAGACATATATATATATATATATATATATATATATATATATATATATATATATATATATATATATATATATATATATATATATATAGTACAGGTAATAATCCAAGTGAATAAAATATAATATAAAATATATATTATTAAATCAATTACATCCACTTTCAAAAATTTGATCAAGCTGGAATAAAAATATTGATTCAAAATTAAGATGTGCAAAAGTAAGTGAACCCTTACATTTAATATTTGGTGACAGCTGAACCAAACAACAGTACTTTATCAAAAATAAAATACACTTTTCTGAAAACTATATTTGAAAAAGATTAGCCGACTTAAAGTTTAATTTGATTTGAAACAAATATTAGTTACTTATGGTATTAATCCTATGTTATCACACCAGCTACGATTTAAATAACAGGGCAGACTGGATTCTATAGCCTTGGTTGGCAACCAGTTTACCATAGAAAGAAACGGCAATCTACTGCGGGAAAATCTTCTACCGAGTCAGCCGTGAATCGAAAGACACTTGTTCACCGTTCAGTATAGAGTGTAGCTTAATGTTTTTTACTGTATCTTGCTACTCTGTTTGCATAATCTGATGTAAATGTTGATTTTTTCTCTAGTTTCAACAAATTTCAAATACTGAAAAATCTTGTATATATTTCTTTAAGTAGCCTCTGCGGGCAAAGTCGCGAAATTTTTATTACAATAATTATTATATTAGATATGTATTGAGTATCTTAATGACAAAATTCTGTTTACTTTGACTTACGTTAAACTATAATTTCATGCGTAACAATAGGTATGACTTTATGAATTTAAGCGCACTACAAGATCGGCAGCAAGGTTACAAAGTTTTTCCACTTGAAATGTAGCCGAGATGTAACCGTAGGTTCTATGCTAGTAATTTCTTCTCTAGCACTTCTCGCTTGTGGAACTCTCTTTAAAAGTTTAAATGCAATGTCAATCAGCATCCTCCGTCTTCTTAATTCCTGTTCTTTTATTTCTCTCCTTAAAAATGTTTTCGTTTTCTCCTATTCTTTCACACCCAGCAAGCCCTCACTTTTTAGTTACTTTATTGCCTTGCTTGGGGGTGAATATATATATATATATATATATATATATATATATATATATATATATATATATATATTATAATTTTATCATATTGACAAAAACAGTTTACGAAGTTGCATCTTTGTAGTGAGTAAACTGTTTTTGTCAATATGATAAAATTATAATAAATAATCATCGCTCTACTATCGGTATCGAGTCCTCTTTTGGATTAATGCTATAGAATTAATATATGTATATATATATATAATATATATATATATATATATATATCCTTGTGGAAAACACAATTATACTTAAACATGAAAACAATAAACAAAAACTAAAAATTCTTGAAGCTATATACATAAAACAGTTGAAACCTAACCTGAACAAAATAAACTACGAAATCTTCACAAATATTCTAAAATGCCTATAATTAATAACAGAAGCCATTGGTTTATACCAACGGCTTCCCATACTTAATACTTCCCGTTTTCACTCTCACGTGGTCATGTGTGACGTCACGAGTTGCGATGCGATTTTCGCTTCCGCGTCTCGTATACATGAGTTTGTCGTTGCTTTGAAATTTTTCATGCAAAAAAACAGACTATCATTATTATTTCGTCCATGTATTGGTTGATATATTGAAATGTAATTGTCATCTTCGATAATGGCTTATGTAAGCCGAAAGCTTAGATTGGATTTAAACATGTATCAATATGGTGATTTCCTTTCGTCTTTCAACGATAATGTTATTAAACTTATCAGACAATATGAAAGGAACTTACTTAAAATAAATAGACAACACTTGTCTATATTATTTAATGAAACATGCATCAATGAAAAATTGCTGTCTCTCTCTCTCTCTCTATATATATATATATATATATATATTTAGGCAGCAACTATATATATATATATATATATATATATATATATATATATATATATGCAATTATTTTTTATTTAAAATAAATCTGTAAAAATAAAAAATATAAAAAGAACTCTGTTTCACCAGATCCTATATTTATTAAGAATTGGGGTAGGAAGTAAATCCCTAAACTCCGAATTGGGAAAAAATACATCAGTAATCCGCAGTTATCTCTGTCGTAATCATAGTTTCAAACTTGGCATTTGTAAATGAAAAATGCGTCCCGATACGTCTTTAAAGGTTCAAGTATCCCATTGAGAATGTATTAAGATTATTAAAACTTTCTTTTCGGGCAAATATCGTTGATTGAAGTTTCTAATGGATATAAAAAAAGAAAAATTAAAACAGAAAAATTGTCAAAAATGTTTTTCCCCTTATTTTTTTACGATGGGAACAGTTTCCTTTTATACCATATTAATTATTGAAAATATTTTTAAAAATCCTTTCTCGAATAAATCTGATCCCCAAACGTTCACAGATCAAGGTCACTGACAAGAAGTTTGCATTGCAAATTGTCTTCCTTTGTTCAGCATGCAATATGTTGCAATCTACTTAAGAAACTAGTGTGACTGGCTTGTAGTATTTGTGAGCAAGAGAGAACTTTAAAAATCTGTTCAAATTAAGATTTGATAAAATGAACAATTAAAACAAATTCAGATTATAACAAATACATGATCAGAATATATTCTATTAATCAACCCGCTTGACAAAAAAAAAAAAAAAAGTAAATAAAAATGATTATAATACCATTCGTGCATATTAGAATATTGGTGTCACATATGGTCTGGTGCTCCTGCTAGAGATCCTTAATAAAATCTAAAGAAAAAATAGCAATATTATTGGTGCTGATCTAGCATCTCGGTTTCAGTCATTTTCCCGTCGCTGTAAAGTTGTCTTTGTGTTCTTTTTCTTTAGATACTTATTGCATTAATTTGGAAAATCTTGCAAAAATAAAAATAATTGTCGGATGTTAATGAAACTTTCAGGAACTATTTATAGATGATGGAAATTATTAGTTTTCTTTTTTAAAGTCATGACAAAAATATTTTTTTATATTTATTACCCCCACCCACCAAACTAATTTTATGAAATTCTAGAAATTCAATCGCATTCAGTTTAGTGATTATATTAGTTAAAAGCATAAGGCTTTGAGGAAAGCAAATCATGTATTTGATCTTTCCTCTTAATAATAACATAAATATTTAGACGATAAAATTTGGTTTTCGTCAAGTTTGGCGTCTTTTTCATCATGTTATGCTCTTTTTTAGCGATTTCATAGAGGTACCTATATTGCAATATTTACTTAAAACAGTTAAGCTGAAATATTTAATGGTGCAATCGAGGAAATTTTAGAGTCGTGGAACTCACATGGAGCTTATTCAATTATCAGATTAAAAATTATGATTTCACGTGTACTACTACTACTACTTATACTACTACTACTACTACTAATAATAATAATAATAATCATAAAGGTTCGCCGACTGCAAAAGCAACATGATAACATTTCACTCGCATCCAACCTTTATATTTCCGTTTGTCTTTTTTACAAACATCGTTGACTAATAATATTTCTAATTCACGTGAACTTTCTTGCTCGCAGAAGCGTCATTTCTATAAAAATCGCTTACATCACACGACGACGTGCGAATCAACATGCACACACTTTGACATATAAACTTTTTTTTTCGTGTAGAAGATAAACAAACGTTCGAGTTTTGCATTCTCCATCAACTTGACTTCATTCAAATCCATTGTTATTGGACCTCACTCTACTTTTCATCGTGTAACCATGGAAACCAATTCTAACGATGGGACGACTACAACAAAATCCCAAAGTTCGAACACGAGAGGCAACCTTTTGTTAAAATGAAAATGATACTAAATTCAGCAAAAAAGAAACTGCTTCCGTACAAGGCATTTAGTCAAAATACTTGGAGCCACGACATAAAGAGAAATTCAAAAAATTTAAAGATTGTAAACGTAATAATATGTAGCTTATTCATTTTCCTGAACAACAGAAGCTACGTGATGTAGGATAGATTCGGTGCTAGAGTCCGTGTATGGGAATATCCATCTAAGTACGTTCCACATCTATCCATTATTGCATTTTGTTTAGGTTGTGACTGGTGGGAAAATAGTGCAACATGCCAATAACATGCCCAATGGTGTTTAGATCTGTCGAGCTGAGCCTCTAATGGCGTAACTGGAAGTAAATCGACTCTATTTCGAACCAGTTTTGTGTCATCTTCGCACGATGGGTCGTTACTGGAACAAACTGATATCACTGTGAAATCTGACGAGTATATATATATATATATATATATATATATATATATATATATATATATATATATATATATATACAGTGGCTTGGTAATCGGGAAAGACCCCAGCCACAGCCGAGAAGGGAACTTCAAGGGCAAAAGTTTCTTCTTTCAATCTGGTGGGATCGCCAAGGAATAATCCACTTTGAATTCTTACCACCTAATGCAACAATTAATGCTCAAATATACTGTTAGCAATTAGAGCGTTTGAACCAAACTTTCGGGAAAAAAAACCTGCTCTAGTGAATCGAAAAGAGGTGATGTTTCATCAGGACAATGCGCGACCCCATACTGCAAGAATCACGTCACAAAAGATCGAAGAACTTGGTTGGAAGAAAATTCCTCATCCACCTTATTCTCCCGATCTTGCTCCTTCAGATTACCATTTGTTTCGAAGCTTACAGAATCATTTGGAAGAAACAGCTTTTGTAACACAGGAAGAGGTTAAAACTGATATTTGTGAGTTCTTCGAATCAAAGCCAAAAGAATTTTACAGTAATGGAATTAGTAAGCTTGTTAATAGATGGAAGGCAGTTATAGATAATCAGGGAAAATAGATTGTTGATTGAATCTGTAATTGATGTGGACCCAAAGTCGGGACCACGGAAGGAAAACACGGAACACGGATTAGAGGCAAGAAAGATAAATTAAACAAAAAGGTTACAAAGATAGTGTAAGTGTAAGCGGGGCTTACTATGTGCTAGTGTCCAATATTGGTAGTCGTACGCGGCTGATACTACGGTATTAGAATACTCTCTCTCTCTCTTTCCTCCTCTTCTCCTAGTATTATATCGCATACTTTATATAGTCCTGGAAGAGTCCATGTTGTAGGTATGTTACTGTCTGACAACACCCAACTTCCAAGAGTTTTCTTTTTTTTTTCTTTTTAAAAGGAGAAAAAAAACATAAAAATGTTAATACTTTTTTCTCTTGGGATTTACGTCGAGCAGTTGAGAAAATTTCCTTTTCCTTCCTGAGTGTCGCACTTCAGGAGATACTCGGGGCGTGTCGAGATCGAAGTGATCGAAAATTACGTCTATCGGCTCTTCACAGCTATTTTGTAGTGATTCCTCCGATTCCTTCAAACGGCATTTTCTGAGCTGGTTCCAATGGCATTTGTGAGTGTTTTTCGGTCCTTGGACAATATAGACCAGTTCGCCAATTCTTTGTTTTATGGTGCCTACTTTCCAGAATGTTATGTTGTTTTTGTAAGCCTTGAAAAAGACTTTATCGCCAGGATTGAAATATTTCTTATGAGGCGATACGGTTTTTTTTAACTTTACTTGCCGTGGAATAAGTTTGTCGAAGACAGACTTGATTTTCTTTGCGAACATCGTTTCTGCAGGCGAGCTTCCCATAGGCGTGTTCGGATTAGGGGTTATCCGATACACCTGCAGAAACTGTTGCAATGCTCTATCTGTCGGTGTGCCTAGTGCCTTTTTTAATGCCCTTTTTAGAGTGTCCACGAACTTTTCGGCCTGGCCATTCGACCTAGGGTGGTACTGAGGCGTTGTAATGCGGTCCACCCGATATGACTAGCAGAAGTCTCACTTGATGTGAATTGAGTTCCATTATCTGTAACTACACAATCTACCACGCCAAAACGCGCGAATAGCTCGTGTAGAAATCCGATCGTGCAGTTTGTGGTTGGTCTTTTGCATTGTAGGACCTCAGGCCATTTTGAGTGGCTATCCACAACAATGAGGTAGTACATGTTGTCTATAGGCCCTGCAAAATCGACATGAATTCTTTGCCATGGATGGTCTGTGTTTGGCCATGGTTTGCACATCGTGGTTGGAGCTTTTGCTGCAAGCGCGCATCCTTTGCATGATTCTATCATGTCTGCTATGTCCTTGTCCATGTTTGGCCAATAAACATAGCAGCGCATGAGGCTTTTCGTACGGTTCTTCCCCGGATGTCCCATGTGAAAATCCCTGAGGATTTTTCTTTGTAGGCTGTTTGGAATCACTACGCGGTCATTCTATAGTAGGACATCATCGCAGAGGGAGAAAATTTCAGGCACATTGGGGTCTTTGTTGCGAATTTTGCTTTTTATGGATTGAATGAATTCATCCACTGGAGACTCCCTTTTTATGTCGGCCAAAGTAACTGGGAGCTCTCTTATGGTACTCCCGATCATGTTTTTGATTTCACAATTTGTCCTTAGAGTAGCAATGATGGAGTCTTCAAAGACTTCTGTATTTTTTGGAATGAGTCGCGATAAACTGTCTGCATGGCAAATATTTTTGGATGTTAAGAACTCTATCTTAAAATTGTAATTTAAGAGAATCGTTCCCCAACGAAGTAGTCTATTTGCAGTATAGACTGGCAGACCTTTTTTAGAACCAAAATTGTTAGAGGTTTATGGTCCGTCTGTAGTATGAACCGTCTACCATGTAGATATCTGTGAAACTTTGTCACAGCGAATATTATCCCTAGAGCCTCTTTCTCTATTTGGGAATATTGTTTCTCAGCTGGAAGTAGAAATCTTGATGCGTGAGCCACAGCTTTTCGCGAACCATCTGGCAGTTTATGTAGAATGCAAGCACCGATGCCATACGAGCTTGCATCACTTGCGACTATGATGTCGAGACTAGGGTCGTAGTGGGTGAGGGAGAGGTCCTAAGTAAGAGTTTTCTTGATCTTCTCGAATGTGTCTTGGCATTCCGGGGTCCATGACCATGGTTTGTCCTTTTTTAAGAGTTGGTTGAGAGGCCCTCTCAAATTTTGCATGTTCTTAATGAACCCTTGGTAAAAGTTAGCTTAAGCCGAGGAAGCTTTGTAACGCTTGAACGTTATCTGGGGCCGGCATGTTTCTGATCGCGTTGGCTCTTTCTGGATCCAGCCGACGACCGTCTTTATTTATAATGTGACCTAAGTATTTAATATCTGGTAAGAAAAAGTTACACTTTGCCTCCTTAACCTTAAATCCGTATTCTTGTATCTTTTCGAATACGTTTATTATAAGGTTCCGGTGCTCTGCCGTAGTTTTACTAGTAACTAGTATATCATCCAAATAGGCTGTTGCGTAGTCAAGGTCGCCCAGCATGGCGTCTATGACCTGCTGGAAAGTTGCAGGCGCAACCTTTACTCCAAATGCCAGTCTGTTACATTTGTACAACCCTCTATGGGTGTTTATGCAGAACAATTTGGAACTTTCTTCTTCCACCTGTATCTGAAGGTATGCGTCCGAGAGGTCGATATTAGAAAAAAATTTTCCACCATTGAGTTTAGTGAAAATTTCTTCAGAGCTTGGGAGAGGATAGTGGTGATCTTGCAAGGCATCGTTTAAACCTGTGGAAAAATCTGCGCATACTCGTATTTGATTGGACTTCTTTTTTACGTAGACCGTAGGTGCTGCCCACTCGCTGAAATCTGTTTTTGACAGAATACCTGCTTGTTCGAGTCTATCTAACTCTTTGTTGATTTGCTCTAGAGCA
Organism: Acanthosepion lycidas; assembly: GCA_963932145.1. NCBI lineage: Eukaryota > Metazoa > Mollusca > Cephalopoda > Sepiida > Sepiidae > Acanthosepion > Acanthosepion lycidas. The sequence continues at coordinate 2,629,181 of OZ010590.1, read as the reverse complement.
GCGAAAGAGACATTCCGTTTCTTTTTAAATACCGGTCGTGCACCGTCCTTCACCTTGAACTTAGCTTTCATTTTAGTATATTTCCCAAGGCCGCTGTTTTTTGAGTTCCTTTTTGAGATTTACCAAATTGGACGTTGTACTTTGTATCTTGCGACAAAATGTACTCATTGGGCAATCTCAAAGATTGAATTTTTCTATCCAATCTGTTCCAAATAATTTATCTGATGTTTTCAATACGTAGGCTTTGAGCTTTTTGGTAACTCCATTTAGTGTTACTGTAAGTATTACCTCGCCTAAAATGTTAATCTTTTCGCCAGGTACGGATTTTGCTGTTTTTTCCGTTTTTAATAAGGTCGGCTTGTTTAATTTTCGCCAAGTACGCCAGTTAATGGTTGAAAGATCGGAACCCGAGTCAAGCTCGAATTTAATGGAATTATGGAAAATATCCACAGTTACATATTTCCTTAAATTCCTATCGATAAAATTGTCAGATTGAGCTTGCCTAATTTTATTTTGGGGTTTTCTCGTTCTGTTGGCGTACCAGCACGAAGTTAAAGTATGCCCACTTTTATTGCAATTTTTGCAATATTTTTTGTTCTTAACTGGACAGAATTTCATCCAATGCCATTTACCACAATGGTAACATGGTCCGGGCGGTTTCTTTAACCTATTTGGGTTTTGGTTACTGCGGAATTTAGGACATGAGATTTGCCTTTTGTCTTTTTGATGGGAATAGAAGGTAGACTTGCTTCTGATTTTATTAATCTGCGCCACACCTGATTCCTCGATAGTGTTTGAGTCACACTTTACAGATATTACTCTTTGACAGTCCTCTGCCAGTTTTTGGAGAGTCAATCCTTGTTCGTTCTCAAGCTTGGTCAGTACCCGTCGTCTGACTCCGGCGTCTTCTGCTGATACTAGACCTTGTGCGAAAATTATGCACTTGAAATCATCGGCAGTCAGTTCGGCTAGTTTAAAATCATTACAGAACTTGTTTACCGATGCTGCAAACGTTAGAAAATCTTGCTGGTTGTCTTTGACTGTGTTCAGGCATTTCCAACGTTTGTGGAACAAGGTTGTGTTAGGCCCGAATAGTTCCGATAGGAGCTTAATAGTCCAAGTCAGTGCTTTTCTTGGGTAGTATGAAGTCAACGAACCTACTATGTTCTGTAGTTCCCAGTTTTCTCAATAGTAGACTACCTTTTTTTTACTGGGCCATTGTTCACAGTCTACGTTGAAAATATCTTCGTAGCACATGTAAAAAGCTTCGAACGTTTTGTCGTTCTCTGGTACGTATTCAAAGGTTGCCATTGAATTGTAGATTGTACTCTGGGAGAATATTGTATCTTTTTCAGAGTTTGAGCCTTTTAATGCATTTACGAGCAATTCTTTAAGTTATTTCTGTTGTAGTTCAGCATTCTGAAACGTAATTTGTTGGAATTCCATTTGTTGTTTATATAATTCCAAAATTAGTTGTTGTCTTTCTTAGGATTTTTGTTGCTGATCCAAATGTACTTTTAGCATTTGGACGATTACTTTTTGAAAATCTTCCATATTTAGACAAACAAAAATGACAGCGATTTTTTGTTGCTTTGAAACCCGTGTACCAAGGGGAGGTACACAAAAAAATCTTGATAGATTTTTTTTTTTTTTTTACAAAAAAAAGAAAAAGACAATTAGTTAAACTAAACTAATTATGTGTTTAGCTTTTTTGAGATTCCGTGGTTCCGTTAATTTTAACGTAATTGTATAAATTTTCACCACACTTATTATGTATTTTTTTTTTTATAGAGGTACAAAAAAAAGAAAACTCGCCTCGGTGAATTTGAGGGAGAATAATTTTATGCACGAGATTCAACTCGGTTACATAAAAAAAATTTTAGATAGTTTTTTTCGAAAACTTGAGTCGTAAGTAGTACTTCGGCTCTTGTGTTGTCAGTTTGTTTTATGAACAAACTGGTTTTTTTTTCTCTGTGTGTGGGTGTGTAAGAAATCGTTCTCGTAATGTTATTTGGACAGACTTTAATATTCCGTAAATGTCGAATCGCTAGTTCGTCACTGCTGTTTGGTATCGGAATATTTTTTTTTATATGAAGACGCTGGGTGTTGCGTTTAAATCGCTAATGTAGTAATAACAGCTTAATTTCTCGTTCAACACTGCTGTGGGAACGCGTGGAGTTTCTGTGTATTTTTCGAGTACTCTGTCGCTATTGATATGGTGAGAACGAAATTCTCGCGTCTTTCTGTCGCCACTGATGTGGGACTGGCAAGTTATTGAGGTTTTCGACGTGAATGCGTTTCTCGAATTCTTCGTTGCCACTGATGTGGGACTGGTAAGGTATTGAGGTTTTGGCGTGAGTGCGTTTCTCGAATTCTTCGTCGCCACTGATGTGGACCCAAAGTCGGGACCACGGAAGGAAAACACGGAACACGAATTAGAGGCAAGAAAGATATAATCAAACAAAAAGGTTACAAAGATAGTGTAAGTGTAAGTGTAAGCGGAGCTTACTATGTGCTAGTGTCCGATATTGGTAGTCACACGCGGCTGATACTACGGTATTAGAATACTCTCTCTCTCTATCTCTCTATCTCTCTCTCTATCTCTCTCTATCTCTCTCTCTCTCTTTCCTCCTCTTCTCCTAGAGTGTTATATCGCATACTTTATATAGTCCTGGAAGAGTCCATGTTCTAGGTATGTTACGGTCTCACAACAGTAATTAAATGTAACATTTGGTCACTTGTTTTCTTTATTCAAATTTAGGACATAACATATAGGATGACCTGATATATATAGTGAAAACATAAAAACTAACACTGTATAGTGACTAACACTATCACGCCTTAAGCGATCATCAGACTGCTAGTCACCATGCAGTGTGGTTCACACTGTTTATACCCACAAACACATTATCCTCGATATTGATTAAATATACCAATTTCTAAACAATGTATTTACATACATGCACTTTCTTGATTTTATTATTGATTTCATTGGCGCTGACCATGTCTCTTGTGGTTTATTATACCAGTGAGTGACCTATATCTTAAGGCTTAATGTAGCAAGACGCAAGCTTGTTTGTAAAACATATGGCTTGAAATTTAAGCTATATGTTTTTACAAGTCACAGGGTTCTTGTAACGCCAGCTACGTCGGCTCACTGACTTGCACACTTTGTTGCATAGATTGCAAACGAAATCAGGCTGGATATCATATTGATAGATTGAGTTGTCATTCTGATGACAACATAATCTGTCACTATATTTTCTTTTATATATATATATATATATATATATATATATATATATATATATATATATATATATATTCTTGATTTAGTTTACATACTCATATACATGAATAGAAAATGATATTTCCAAAACAGTCTTCTCTTTTGTGGTTGCCAACATCAGCAATTTCGCTTTCTCACTGATTACGTCTTTGGCGTTTCAATTTTAGTGTTAGGAAAAACCAGGGATCGACGAGATCCAATTCTGGGGTCCGGAGGTGAAGCAATATTATTATTCTTTCCTTAGGGACCCATGCGTGATACACGCTTTGGTGATCATGTGTCTTTTTGATTCATGATTCACTTAGCAGAAGAATTCCCGCAGTAAGCTACCGTCACTCTCTGCGGTAGACTGGTTGGCAACCAAATCTATAGGGCCCAGTCTATCCAGCTATTTAACCAACAGCTTGGAGAGTAGGAAATATGTATTCCTACATTACAATTTCTCACCTCGAGTCTTTAACCATTAGACCAGCGCACATCTAAACTAACAACACCTGGTATTCCAAACAGTCACACATCTAGTTACTAACCAAGCTTGAAGTTGCTTAACTTCGATGATCGAACGAGAACTGATGTTTCAACGTGCTACGGTCGTAAGTATGCGATGTTTTACTAAAATAAATCCTGCACGAGAAATGAACTATTTACTCGTTCGACCACTGAAACAATAGGAGTAGATAGCTTTGCCTATCGCCCGGTTCATTCTCCTCCCTTGTCTTTTGAACAGGAGTAGAGGTTTAGCGCTTGTTTACGGTTTAGGATTGGGTTTCCGGTTCTTTATAAAGTCCTTTTCATTCTCTTTCACTCCTCCAAGTACCCCCCTTGCGTCTTAGTGGGATTATTGCCTTGCTTAGAGTGAACTGATTAAAATAAAAATAATGGCTTCACTAATAACCGAAGTAGTTTCGTATGTCTTACTTTTGCGAGTGTTCAATCCCCGTTAAATGCCATGATTTCGAACAGGCAAGCCAATCTTCTTTGGAATACGGGTACAATGACTAATTGATTTTCAAAAATTCCTATCGGAGAAAATACAGTGTTGTCTGGCAATAAAGCTTTCGTAAAATAGAAATTGTAAAAGAAAAATTTCACCAGTTGGGCGAAACTTTCGCAATATGGCATTATTGGAATTTTGAAAAAATCGTTCAAACTCTTGTCAGTAATGTGCTGATTGATCAAATATGAAGGCTAATCCCTTGAAGGATTAGAACATGGATAATCTATCATTGCACAGTACGAGACAAAAGCTATCGAATGAGACATAAATAGAAAGACAGACAGATACAGAGAAAGAGTCAAAGAGAAAGAGAGACAAAGAGAGAGACAAGAACAGAGAGAGAGACAGACAGACAGACAGAGAAAGGAAGACAGAGAGAGAGAGAGAGAGAGATGGAAAAATTAAGAAAGAAAGAACCTAATATTGGTATTGAGGGGGAAAAAGAAAAAATAAAATAAACAAAAGGACAAAAGAAAACTTAGATACAAACTGTTATAGAGAAATAAAGAAAAATAAACTAAGAAAGAAACGAAGAACGAAATAAAGAAAAAAAAGAAGTACAATTTGTGATAGAGAAAGAGGAAGTGAAAGAGAGTAATAAAGTATGAATGAAAAAGAAAGAGAAGTACAATATGAGAGAGAAAGAGAGAGAGAGGAGATGAGAGAGGTAAATAAACTAAGGTACAAAAAAACAATAAAAAACAGAAAAAACGATATATAGATAGATAGATAGATAGATAGATAGATAGATAGATATGAGCAGACTAAATGAGAAAGAAAGAAAAAGAACAACGAGTCATAAGATCTCTCTCTCTCTCTTTCTCTCTCTGCCTCTTTCTCTGTCTCTGTCACTGTCTCTCTCTAAATTGAAGGCCATCTTAATAAGATTTGATTTTGACGTGACTTTTGTCTTGGTTTTTCACTTAAAAGTGAAAAGCGTCGTCTAACCGTTGTTACTCTTCCATCTACCGTGCTTAGGACATGACAGTCTTCTTCTTCTTCTTCTTCTTCTTTCGTCTTGATATCGTGTTGTCTTGTATTAATTCCTCTTTGTTGTTGGTCGGTCGATCGGTTGCTGGGGTGTTGAATGCCAGAAATGAATCTAACAGATTTTAATAGACATATGCACTTCAAACGTCGAACGGGTCACCCACCCACACATCATACCTCTATATTTTTCTCTTTTACAATATTTACAAACTTGGTCAGATACTGAAGAAGGCTAAATAGCGAAAACGGTGGTTGGGTCGAAAATTGGGTGAGCAAAAGTGTGTTACTTCAGTTTTGCAAGTGGAAAGCAAGAAAGAAAGAAAGAAAGAAAGAAAGAAAGAAAGAAAGAACTATTTGAAATTAATTCCCCTCATCGCTGAAGTGAGAAATCGTAGTCTGCCTTTGTAGACTGCAGAATACGAAACCTATTTACTAATGTTTCCGTTTATGATAACATCGAGTTTATTATGCAAATTATTTATCAACATTCCACAATCCGTCTCTTAAAATGAAACTTAACATTCTACGAAAGCTACTGTTGGCCATACAAGTCATTTTTATGACAACCTAATATATACGCAAAAAGATATACACACAAATTGATGGCGTAACCATAGATAGATAGATAGATAGAGTTATGTAGCTAACTGGGTATATAGATTATAACTTGCGTAATTAGACAGGTGTGAACAGGAAAATATAGAAACAGGATGATATTAATATACATAAGAAAGTAGATAAAACAGCCTAAGATATATATATATATATATATATATATATATATATATATATATATATATATATATATAGATAGATAGATAGATAGATAGATAGATAGATAGATAGATAGTGTTTGAGGATCTGAGTATATATCCATAATGGTTTTGGAAGTGTTTGTGACAATTTTAAGATTATTTAGATGGGATAGGTTATTCTGGATAGTGGACGTGACAGAATTGGTCGGTAGTATTATGCATCTGTTTTCATGTCATTTATTATTAAAGGATTATGTTATTATTTTTGTTCCGGCTGTATATTTTGTATGCCTTTCTTCTTCTGTTGTGAATGAAATGATATAGATATTGTAGGTTTTTGAATGTGTTTTCTATGTATGTTTCCTACGGGCTGCAGATTCTCAATGCTCTCAGATAGAAACCGATAATAATTTCAGATTTAATTTTAGAAGAGTGGTTTGAGCAGAAACTGATCAGATCAGTTTTGTAGCCTTTTTGTAAACGTCAAAATTGCGTTCGTTATTATTTCTATGTAATATGATATCTAGGAACGGAAGAGTGCGGTTCGTTTCAGTCCACACTGGACGAAACGCGTCGGCTAATAATACAGTTTTCCTATTGTCTTTTACCTTTATAAATATTGTCTTTTCTGCAGGTTAATTCTGAGATTTTTTTTCATAGATAGATAGACAGCTAGATAGATATGAACTTGCATCAGGTTATAACTGACTCCTAGCGGTTTTAATATTATGTCTTGCTTAGTCTACTCATCGTAATATGTTAGATATTCAACGGACTGACTGACTCCAACGGACTAGTATTTTACCAGTTTCCCCACTGAGAGGAGAAGCGACACAAGATCGAATTTAATGTGTGAAAACTGAGCGCATACACTCAGGCCAAAGGTCAAAATTTACCCAGCCCTCGCAATCGCAACTTTGCATTGTCTATTTTTCTCAGCTGAGTCTCTGAGTCCGTAGACAGAGCCCCGACTCAGTCGAAGACAGAGAGTATGACAATCGTGAGCCAGACAGCGAACTGTTTAACTCCACTGACTCATTTGGGGTTCTTTATTTAAGGCGTCTTGCCTAGTTCATTTTTTTCACCGGGGGTGTTATGTACTCCAACATCTCCCCTTTTGAGATTTTTTTTATTAGTAAATATCTTATTTTATTTCTTAGTATTCACCAACCCTTCTTTCTGGCGAGTTTACCAACGTACTGAATTCTGTAATTTTTTTTGGGTTGGTGGGGGTTTCAACCTCTAGTTTTTCCGTATGTTTCCTTTTTCTGGTAATCATATTTGTACGTTCAACGAATTCTTAGGGTGTTAGTACGTCAAAAAGATCATACATTACTTGCATAGGTTCTTTTTTTTTTGCGGGATTTTCTTCTGTAAACCTTTTCTTTAACTGATTTCAATACCAGTGTTCCTATTTTTTCATTTTACCATAAATATCATTTTTCCAATTCGTGACCTTATTCGCCATCATCCCACATTTTTTTCCATTCTTATATACTCTAAAAATACATTTTTTTTGCCAATTTTGAAAAATTTTATGTCCTTTTTGTTATCCGTTCTTATTTTTTTGATCTGGTAACATCCTGTTGAACACTGATTTAATTATTTATGCGAACATCAATTCTACTGGTGACATGCCTGACGGTGTATTGGGACTCGTCGTTATCCGGTATACTCTCAAGAATTTTGGTAGTGCTTCATTGCTCGCTTTTTCTTTAATTGTTTTTTCCAAAGCTCTCTCCGTTTCCCCTTGAGTGGTATATGTTCACTCAAGAACATTCTGCAAAAATCTTTAAATTTGTAAGCAATGAATTGTGTACTGTTATATGAGACTGGCACCTGGAATGCCATATCTGGCAAACAGTTGGTGTAAAAATTCACTGTAACCATAGAAATTGGAATTTTGCACTTACAAATGTAGGGTCACTTAGTAAATCTATCCACTGCTACAAGATAATGTGATCTGTTTATTGGACGTGCAAAATCTATATGCAATCTTGACCACAGAGTATCTGTTTTTGACCAAGGTTTTAATTTTGTGGTAGCTGATTTAGCTGTCAGAGCACAATCTCTGCAGGTTTTTACTAATTTTTCAATGTCTTTCATGTATGCATAGCTTCCCATGAGAGATTTCATCCTTAAAATTCCCGGATGTCCACTATGAAATTCATTTAATATCTGTTTTTGTGATCTGATAGGTATTACTATTCTTTGTACAAACATCAATACTCCATCACAGAGTGAGTATTCAAGTCTGGGTTGTGTTTAAAAATCCTTTATCTTTCTTACTTTTTTTTAGTCGTTTATTTTATTTGCGAATTTAAACATGGCTTTTTCTTTTATTTCTTCCAGGCTAACCAGTAGTTCACGTACTACATTGCATAATATATTTTTGAAGTTCTATTTCACTTTTTAATGCTACAATAATAGTGTCCTCAAGCAACTCAGTATTTTTTGTATCAATCTTGATAAAGCATCAGCATATCCTAATTTTTTGAACAGTTGGTATTCCATCCTTAAATTTTAATTTAATGAGTTGGTACCCCATGGTTGTAATCTATTCTCTGTAAGCGTAGGAATTCCTTTTTTCGAACCATAAATTAATAATAGAGGTTGATGGTCTGTTTGCAAACGATAGCTCATGCCGTGTATAAATTTGTGAATTTTTTTCTGAAACATGGATTGTTTTTTATTTTTTCCACATTTTTCTTTAGCTTTTATATATGAGCATTCATTTTCTTGAATTTCTTCGGCTATCACGTCACAGATTTTAGGTTTCTCTGACATTCGTCTGATATTTTACGTGTAGTGTTAGTTTTTGATTCTCTTCAAGTTTCGTTAGAAACACTAAAAGCACATATTTCTGCGTCTTTTTTCGTCGTTAACCCTTGAACGAAAATTAACCCTTTAAACATATCCGGAGAGATTTCGTTTAATCTGAATCTTTCACACTCCTTGTTAATGATTCCAGCATATATGACAAAAGTCATCTTTTGTCGCAAGATTCATACACTTCCAGCAAGTAATGAACAACGAGCTCTTCTCGCTGAGTGTCGGGATTCTAAACCTTTAACAAAAACAACAATACATCATTTAAACGAAACATAAAAAAAAGGTTATTTTCTGGAGGAAAAGTAAAGGCAGAACATTAGTTGAAATAAAATTTATAGATTATTTTCAGGAATATACAATATCAACAAATGTTCAATTTTCCTTGGAGTAAAGTTTGCTCTGTAAAGTAATTAAGTGTTCGTAGTGTGATGTGAAATGTGTAGACAAACTTATTTTATGACGGTCAGCAATGCGTTTGTGATGTCGTAGACAAGGACTTATTTGGCGTCTGCTGGCTGTCATCTCTTCCACTGTGTGTGTGTGTGTGTATGCGTGTGGGGAGGGCGAGTAGATAAAACTAGCATTGGAAATTGTTTTGAACCCAGAGTAGCAGAATGCTTCAATTTTTATATAATTTATTTTTTATAAGACAGATCCAAAATCTAATTCCACATAGAGGTGTGAACTTTTTTGTATAGAAGGTTTTCATTGGTTAGAAAATAATTTCACACTGGCTCGCTAAAATCTTTTTCTCGAACTTGCGGGAGTGGTGAAAGAAATTATTATATGGTCAAGGTGGGTTTACAATTACGTCCGGCAAGTATTTTGGCAATAGTTGCCCTAGTAATTATTGCTTATGCAACAAATCTTCTGATGGGATTTTATTGGTTGAAAAATATATATAGGATTTAATTCATATAGAGAAATACAAGGAATTCACTATATTTATAATTCCTGATGATAATGGTAATATTAAGCGTTTCCCTATAAAGAAACATTAGGCATTCATTTAACGAGCAGCAGTACAGTTGTCTCTGGGTTAAATTTACAAAATTTTACTCTTAAAACAATTTTTTAGGAAAAAAGGTTTTTAAAGTCAGGAGCTTTTATCATTTTTTCCGGTACTGTTAGGGATTTCCTTCCGAATCTTCAGTTTGAAGTGGTGTGGAATGTCAGCATCTTGATAATGTCATCATTTTCTCTTCTCAAGCCCAGTAGCTGTTATCGCTCTTTCCAGTATTGATGGAGGTTTCCTTCCTAGCCTTTTATTTGAAGTAGTGTGGAATGTCAACGTCTTGATTATATAATCATTTTCTATTCCAGTTACATGTGCAATATATTTTAGTTGTTGCTGCTGTTGGAAGTCCTCAACTGATGTGGTTTCTGTTATTTAGTATAGTTGCTTCTGATTCTATAACGCTAGTCCACAAGAAAGATGATCTTTGCTAAGACCATCAGACTTTACTCGCTCAAAGCCATTTTAGTCATTATTCTGGGAAAAGCCTTTGTACACAACTGACAGTTTTGATATTTCTAAACGACTTTTGGTGCCATGCATGACATCCAGATGAAAATCTCCATCTGAAGAGGCTATTAAAGAACATGATTCAAGTTTTCAAATTAATATTTTGGTTTTGTAGAATATGTGAATGCTTAAATTTTTAGCCAAGTGAAGGCCAAAATGATTGGATGCCAATCAGATATCATGTGGCTTCCTCAAGTTTTGATTTCACAGCATTTTCATCGGTTCTGCATTTTTAGAATGACTTGTCACTATTGATTATCTTGAGGCCAAGCATTTTTCCCTGCTGTAGGGACATTCTACACGCCAAATGAATTCAAAGCCGTAAAGTTAGCAGGAAAGCTTATGGTTACATCATCATTATCATCGTTATTATTATTATTATTATTATTATTATTATTATTATTATTATTATTATTATTATTTCCTTTGATTTCTGTTGCATACACATTTCCTTCCGGGTCCCACCCAGAGACCTTAGGTCAGAAATGGCTTCACGACATTTTCCACTGATCATTTTTGTAAAAATAATAAATAAGATCACACATATTTTACAAAGATAATGCAACAACACATTATTTTTGCTACAATTTGTCTGGATATATAACTCATCTACCCAGCATCATTGTTCTTAATTGTATGATGTCACTGAAATGTGTATATTAGTTTACACTTTATATATTTATATGTACAGCAGATGCGTAGCGAAGAGGGGGGGGCGCTCAGCCCCAGGCGTCACTTTTATGGGGGCGGCACTTTTGTGTCTGCTGTAGGCTATAAGCCCCTATAGGCTGTATTGAAACAGAAGTGGTTTTAATGTCTGGAGGGTACTCACAGTTTAAGGATGTTTTCGATTTCAAGGAATTTAAACTATGTCATATTCACTTATCTACTCTCTATAGAGTGACAATGAAATAATTTTTGACGATCTCATTGAAGAATTTACTAACAAAAACGCAAAAAACGTTACTTTGTAGAAAGTTGTAATTTTCATTTCAGAAATAAAGATGGTCCTAATTTTTGACACTTTTTCCCCAATGTGTTGTTTTTTGCTTTTTAACTTTTACTTTTAAAGTTTAAGTATTTTTGGCGCGTGTATTAAAAGCATTCAATATTTGAGTATGGGAAGTAATATTACAATGGTACACAAACTAGTTTTATAACTTTAAGTGTGAGTTACTAAGCAAATATGTTTTTGTGGGGACCGGGGGCGGCAAACCCAAGAGATTCCCCGGACGGCACACACTCTAGCTATTCAACTGATGTACAGAAGAAATATGTATGAGAGTGGGCTGCAAAATTCATAGGCTGACTATGAAGGATTCATGTTAGAGCTGTGAAATCTTATAGTCATTCATTTCAACTCTTCTTGTCAATAACTGTTTTGTTTATTTCCAGGTAAAGTTGATATCTGGCTGTTGAAAAAGACTTCAAAAGTAACTAGGAGCGATTTCTTTTTAAATGGACAAAATCGTAATGTTATGTAGTACCAGCCGAAAAAGGGTTTAGTCCCCAATTGCTGAATTGCTTGCTACAACAGGGGATGACACTCCAGCTTTATCAAAGGGGGTATCTGAATTTAGAGGAGAAAGGAATCTTGAAGATGACCTAAGGTTTGGACGTCATGCAACTGCGACCACCAAGGAAAACATTGATAGTGTTTACCACACGGTGATGGATGACAGGCGATTGACTATAAATCATATAACCAATACTATCAGTAAATTCCGTAAGAGAATTGAGAATATTCTATACAATGAACTGGGTATGACGAAAGTTTCTGCTTGATGGGTGCCATGTCTTTTGACACCAGATCAAAAGCGCAACAATCTAATCACATCACGGTAAACGTTTGAAATAGAACCAAATGGTTTCTTTAAATATTTTCTAACCCAGGATGAGTGTTACGTTCATCACAGAAAGAGAGACAAAAAATAATCTCTTCAAAAGAAGGTCAAAGGTAGTTTCATCTGCAGGGAAGGTGGTAGCATCAGTTTTTCACATGTAAAAGGATTCGGTTTATTGACTATCTTCAAAAGGGTCACACCATCAATGGAGAGTACTATGTCAACTTGCTGAGGCAGTTAAGAAAGACCAAATACCCAGGAAAAGTTACGAAAGAGGTCTTGTTTCCTCAGGAAAATGTCCCAACATACAAGTCCTTGGTTTTAATGGCTACTGTGCATGACTGTGGCTTTGAACAAGTTGATCACCCCCTCCCTATTCTCCTGGTTTTGCCCTATCTGATTATCATCAGTTCCCCAACATGAACAAAAAAAAATACTTGGCTGGAGACAAGTATCGCAGTGATTATGACGTCAGATCTGCTGTTGATGACTTTTTTGACCTACAGGATGAAAGCTTCTTCACCGATTAAATCCAAACACTGCAACACCGATGCTAGAAGTGCGTGAGCCTCAAGGAGGCGGTGTGTGTGTGTGGGGGGACTATGTCGAAAAATAAACCACATTTAGTCAAATTTCACGAGACTATCTTGGTCAGCCTATGAACTTTTCAGCCAACCATCGCACAGTTAAAACAGGTAAACAGATTAAATGGAGTGTCTGAAAAACTAAAATAATGTAACAGATGACAAATTCAGTAAGGTCATAGAAGAACCTTCAAGATAGAAATTCATGGCAAGGTGTATAGTGGTTTGTGAATATATATATATACTTATATATATATATATGTGTGTGTGTGTGTGTGTGTGTATGTATGTATGTATGTATCTATCTATATATATATTTATATATATGTATGTATGTATGTATGTATGTATGTATATTAAGCATCTCCCTCCAAGCAAGACAATAAAGTCAGGAAGATGGAAGGGAGATTACTGAGTATAAAAGAACATTAGAAAAAGAAAAACGTTGTTTAAAGTGATAGAAAAACAAAACACTAAAAAAGAGGAATTAAAAAGACATAAGATAACGATTGACATTACATTTAAAGTTTTGAAGATCAAAGTTGACTGGAAAGTAAGAAGAGTGAAAGAGAATTAGAACACAAAAAACAAAACTAGAGGATTTATGTACCAGTATGGGAACCGTGGTATTGCACTCAATTTGAAAGTTGGGGTTTGACATGATAAATGACGACACAAAATATTGTTTCCATAAATTAACTGTAACTTTTTCCTGTGACTTAATTACTGGCCATGGCCCTAAGTGGTAGTATTCAGTAGAGAATCACAATATGATCACTTCAAGTATCCACGAAAGAAAACAAAAACAATGGAAGCCAATTGCATAGGGGTTCTTGCAGTGCCATGTCACACATGGAAGGGTAATCCCTGTAAGCAACCCCGATGCCACACTATGTTGCAATCTGTGCTAGTTCCCTTCCTGCACATGTTACATTAGACGACCAACTGCTACTACTAACCAAGGCCATTCCTTACCAAAATGACACATCATGACTATAAACAACCAAAGATATAAACCTTAATAAAAACATCTAAACCTCTTCTCCAACATTCGTGGTATTCCTACCAACTTCTGCAGTATAGAATCGATCCTCTTCGAAAAGTCTTCAGACATCCTAGTTCTTAGAGAAACTAACCTTAATTCTTCAATTCCCTCCTCTGATTTCTTGATTCATGGCTTAGAAAAGACTTTAAAGTTCACATGCATAGCCTGGGAGTTTATGTCCGCGAGCATCTCAGACCATTCGTACATGTTTCTCCGTCTCTCTCTTCATTCAATCTTCAATCAATCAGCTATCTCTTCTTTCTCTACTGTTCCTCTATCTCTCATGACTGTTGCATGCTAGACAGTATTTCCAATAATATTGACAGGGCTTTTGTAAACATATTCGTGTTCGATGACTTTAAAGCCCACCATACCAGGTGGCTTAAACACTGTTACTGACCTCACTGGCATCGAAACCCTTAACTTTTCAATCATTCAATCTTTCATGCAATTGGTTGATTTCCTACGCATTTCTTCAGTAACTCCCTTCCGTTTACTTGCTTCTGTGATAACTACAATCTTACAAAAATGTAAATGCAATGTCAATCGCCATCTTCTGTTGACGTGAACATTTTTTATCATTTCTTCACCTACCCCCCCCCCATTCCCAGTATTTTCTCTCACTTTAACTCCCTATAGAGCCTTGCGTATTAGTGACACTCCCGACTTGCTTGGGGTGAAATGATTAAAAGAAAGTATAACCCTACAAAATCCCTTTGAAGCGGACTTTCGAATGACAACTGTTATGACCACAAATTTCTTCTGACTTCGCTTAGAGTCAACGTTCTTGTTTGATTTTTTAAACTCCATTGAATATCCCGTGGGATATGCCTTTTGTTTAATTTCAGGTTCTGCTGGGTTAGGAGTTAATTTCTCCGGCGGTAAGAGGCTGCGAGAGTAGAACGAAAATTGTGAGTCCCTCCGTTAGAGGTTAGGGATAAATGCTGAAAAAAGTCTGTGTGAGGCGGGAAGTAAATTACGTTTTCCTTTGTGCGCATGCGTCTATACTTTTCTCCTTTGGAAGAGAGCGGGAACGAAAAATATGTGCTCAATATTTATGAAAGTGTGTGTGCGTGAGTATGTGTATGTGTGTTAATAGTAATGCATACGTGTATGTAAAATATATCTGTAAATATGTGTGTATGTATATATTATATGTAAATATCTGTCTGAAAATATATATATATATTTTTTTTTATTTTTTTATTTTTAAAGCATTTCACCCCAAGCTAGGCGGGAAGCCACTAGGACGCAAGGGGTTAAAGAAAATTTAGATCACGATCAGATAGGAGTGATAGAAGAATGGATGAGGGTAGTTGATAGATCAAGGCAACTGGAGATGTCGAGTGACATTACACTTGAATAGCTGGAGATTATAACTCTCAGGGAAACAGGAATAGGGAAGGGAGTTCCACAGGCGAGAGGTGCAAAACATGAAGCTATTGGAGTAGAAGAGACGGCTACATTTAGGAGTTTCGACAGTGAAGGGGTGAGAGCGGGATGCCAGCCTCGTAAGGCGCTGAAACTCATGACGTCTGGGAACCAGCGAATGCAGCTCCTCGGAGCAATTTCCATGAAAGTATTTGTAGAACAGACAGAGGGAGGCGACGGCGCGTCTGTGAGAAAGTGACTGTAGACGAGACGCCAGAGCAGTGCCAACTACATTGCATATCCGTCTCTGGAGCCTATCAAGAACCCCGAGGCAAACAGAAGGGGCACCAGACCACATATGGCAGCAATACTCCATGCAAGGGCGAATTGTTGCTTTGTAGATCTGGAGGATCGACTCCGGGGAGAAAAATTTCCTGGCGCGGCTCAGGGAGCCAATTTTCCTTGCAGTAGACGAGGCAATTGACTCAATGTATTTATTCCATCTCAGGTCAGCAGTCAACGTGAGACCGAGAAGCCGCAGAGAGTTGCTCTCGAGAAGTTGAGCGTCAGACATTCTAATGGAGGGAAGGGAAGGATCTGTGGTGATTAATAGAGAGCAGTTTTGTCTTAGAAGCGTTGAAGTTGACCAGCCAATTCATGCCCCAGTTCACAATCGATTGGAGGTCCTTTTCGAGACGCATGGCCAGGCGAGTTTTGTCAGCGAGACTAGATTTGTTTTTGAGGCAGGAATAAATTGTGGTGTCATCCGCGTAGATGCCAACTTGGGAAGTTATTGCATCAGGAAGGTCATTTATGTAGATAAGGAATAGAGTGGGGCCTAGGATGGAGCCTTGAGGAACACCAGCGTTCGTGGGATAGAAACTGGAAGAGAATCCATTGAGAACGACCTTCAATTTACGGTTTGACAGGAATTATCGTATTAGGTTATATAATCGACCCGTAATGCCATAACCCTGGAGCTTGCGAAGAAGGCCGGCATGCTAAACCCTATCAAATGCTTTGGAGATGTCTAGTGCTACGGCTCGGGCTGCCCCGTTATTTTGAAGAGATCAGTAGACTGTTTCAGTGATGGCCGTAAGCACATCGGCTGTAGATCGGGCAAAGCGGAAACCATATTGCTGGTCTGAGAGCAGATTATGGGATGTGAGGTGGTTAACCACCCCGGTATTGATTAGGGCTTCGAAGACTTTGCCGAAGAGGGGAAGAAGACTGATAGGACGGTAGTTGGAAGGGTCAGAGGGGTCGCCGGAGTTCTTGAAGACAGGAACGATCGAAGAGGACTTCCAGCAGTCAGGAAAACAAGATTCCTTGAGGCAGTAGTTGTATAGTTTAGAAAGGGCGGGCGCCAGTTCAGGCGTGCATTTCTTCAAGACAATGGCTGGTATCCCGTCTCCACCACTAGCCTTGTTGAGGTCTAAATTGGAGATAACGCCCAGTACCAAAGATCGAGCGATGATGTATACAGATAAATATATATTTTTGCAGCCATCTTTAATTATGATTCAGAGGCTTTGCTTTTTTTTATTGTCTTACAATTATTTTCTTTACACGTCAAAAACATTACGTGACCAATCCTTCTTGAATCTAACTTGATCATCACCTTAACTTTTGTAAACGTAGGGCGGATCCGAATGGAGAAGCCATGCTAACTCTTTCTCACAACGATCTATCAACGACAGCCATCAGCAATTCTGGTACAACCATACTTGTTCATTGTTTGACATTGTCCAATGAGTTGTTACGTTGGCGTTCTCTCCTACACCCACCTTCAACGGTGCCTTGCATGATGATCTTGCACAGGGTGTCGTGCCTTGTAATGTGTCCAAACCACGCCATTTTTCTCCGTTTGACAGTGGCAAGAAGAGGTTCCTGTTGGCCCACAAAACTTTCAACCCTTTTGGCACAAACTCATTGTTTTTTTTTTGTTCCCAATAGAAAATACCAAGGAGTTTTCTCATTTAACGTATGTTTATCTAAAACAAACGGTATGTGCGTGAAAATGTTCCCAAATCAGCATGCGAAAAACCAACAATGTTTACTATACACACACAAACATACATCCAAACACGCACACACACACACACACACTAACGAATTTATATTATCTAATCCCCATATAGACAAATTAAAAATGTTATACACTTACATACATATAGCAATATTTACCATTTTTTCAAGTAGGCTTGGAATCCGTTAATTTCTAGAAATTTCGAATAAGGGATAGAATTGGTTGATACAGAAAATGGCCAGCGAAGAGAAATTGAATATATATATAATACTTCCTTTATATATCCTTTTCAGTTTTTATTCAACTTTTAAAATCAAAACATCAGCTAGAGTAAAAGGGACGCTAAAACGTACTTCGCGTTATCTCGTTTTCTGGCAGTTTTAGAAGTATTTTTCTATTTTGAGTATTTTAATATAACATAGATTACAGTAGAAATTCTAATTATCACTTTTAACAACTGTTCCGAAGTGAAATTGCTCTATGGACGACTAAAATATTACCTGGAACTCCGAATTTGCTATTTTTTGTGTATTCCCCACTAATGTTGCATGACACCACCACCTCACTTGAGAAGCACTGGTGTAGAGTAGTTGGCTATGGTTAAATGTAAGTAAGTGACAGAAATGCCCATCAAACAGAATCGACAAAGTTTTCAATAAACAATAACAAGAGAAAGAAAAGAACTGAGCAACAATAATATTAAACAATGAAACACTATATACAAGACAAGGCAACAATAATATGGCAAAAAGTTTGCAAACTAAGAATGGTGTTAACACACAAATGGAGATGCAGACAAACGATCGTATATCGTTCTGACTTCAAGACAAGAAAGAAGAGAACTAAGTTGGATTAGACCAAGAAGTGGCCTATGTTATTGTCTAGGAATAATTTCCAGCATGCATCTGTATATTTTATCTATAAATTTTTGCAGAGGGACGTTTTTACAGCCCTTCCTTAGTAATTTATTTTAATAAAAATTAATTTTTTTTTTTTATCTAAAAGAATCCGACAATTATTGCCCTTTTTTGTTACTGGCTTTATAGGAAATATATCCTATTTCCATCACTATTACATAACTGCATACATACCATATTAAAACACGCCGAAACTTTATTTTCTAACCAATAGCGGACCATATTACAAACATGACAAAAAGATTAATCAAAGTGTTTATAGGTTGGAAATTAACATCACCATATGAAATATTTGACCAATCAGAGAAAACTAAAATCCTGTTTTTCTCGAGCCTACTTTCACAAAAATTTCTTATATAAACCGACAAATTTCGACTTTCATGAATGGAGATGCTGCTTTCTTCAAGCCGTTCAAACATAAGAGAAGACGAGGCTACATATCTTTGTCCTTCCCCACCACCTGCGCGTGCTGAAAGTAACATGTGTCAGCGATTTCAAACGAAACGTCTCCAAGAACAACAGTAGCAACTGTCAGTGAATCTTTGCTGACGATCAAAGTATTTTCTCAACCGTCAGTTTTTTTCTGTGATTCAACTGTTTAAAAGTATTTTCCAAACTCCCGTTTTTTTTCTGGGTACTAACTACCCAAAGACTTTAACGTAACTAAAGACTTTTTTTTGCTATTTTTCAACTCTTTTGAATACCTGTATATATGTTGAATAGTTCACTAATTCGGTATACGTAAGGTTGAATATGTTCACTAATTCGGTATACGTAAGGTTAAATATGAATTTTTAAAAATGAAAATGTTTTCTCCAAGCTTACATTTTAGCTTTAATTGTAAGCTAAAGAGTTTAAAATTACTATTTCCAGTAAATAAAATACTCTGTGATGTATTTCAAACAGAAACTATATTGATCGGAATTGATTTTTTCCAGCAAAATCGATAAAAACATTCATTTTGACATATTTGTAAACAAAAATGAATTCCCGGTTTTAAAAATCTTCCAAAAATAAAATATACTTTTCTAAAACTTTATTTGAGGAATATTGGCTAATTTAAAGTATGATCTATCTGATTTGAAGCAAATATTACTTACTTATAGCATAAAATGTTGTATACGAGTGTTCCTAAACCACGGGGTCTTGTTTTGTGACGTGTTAATCTATTTATTGACAGACGAATGACCGCTGAACGTGTTCATAATTAAGTATAGTGGAGTAGACGATAAATTTTATGTGACGTATTTTTCTGTAAGGAGGGGACAAGCCTTAAAACATGTGACCTTTTAACGACAATGTTAGTTTTATCCATCCATACTTAGAAATTCTGCACGTATATACACATACAAAAAGAAATCGAAATTCTTTTAAAAATATACGGCGACGTCAGATTGGAATAAGCTATATGATTAGTAAATATAATTTTTAATTAATAACAATATTTTCTAAGAATTATCACATCGAAAATGAATTTTAAAAGATATAAAACTTTATAAATTATTCAATTTAAAATTGTAAAAAAATGAAAACAAATCTTGTAAAAATTCATTTTTCATCGAAGATATTTTTTCTTCAGACAATATTGTTTTTAATTATTTCATGAAATCAATTAAAAGATTCTCTAATTAAATAATGTCTTAGTTTTATTGCGGTTTTTATTTTTCAATTTAGACCAGATTTTCGGTATGATGGGGTCCGATTTTGTGAAAAGACAAAAAACCCAAAAAACAAATAAACGGTGATTTAAATTCTTCAAAATATTCTGTTTTTAGCTAATATAGTCACTTAACATTATCATGTTGAATCTCAACTTTTCACAAATTTAAGTATGGAGGTGAAATACATGTAATATATATATTTTTTTACCGAGATTTTCTAATAAAAAAGAATCAAAAAACAATTTCATTCATTTGGGAATCAGCCCTGATAATACCATTAAAATCCGACAATTATTTGACTTTTGAAAGAATTTCAAAATTCATGTCTGTCACTGCAAAAAAGAGGTGAAAATTTGCTATGCTAAAAGTTAGTAAAAACAAGTTTTTTAATCAAAATTTTGAATGTTCTGAAAAGGAGTAAAAAAATTAATTAAATAATTAAAAAATACTTTGATCCTTCTTCTTAGTCTTAATAATAATATAAAGATTTGGACAATCTAAGCACGTCTACTTTTCGCTAGAAAAACAGCATAGCAAGATGAAAAAAGGCCCCAAACTTAATAAAAACAAAGTTTTATCGTCAAAATGTTTGTCATTAAGAAAGACCAAAGTACTTTTTAATTATTTAAAAAAATTTTTTAATGCTTTCTAACACGTTCGAAATGTTGGTTAAAAATCATGTTTTTTACGTCAGCAACGTAAGTAAATTTTTATAAGTGTTTTTGCTCTTTTTTTTTCGGCGAAAAACACATTGATTTTAAATTCTTGCAAAAATCAACTAATTATCGGATTTTAATGAAACATTCAGAACTTATTCACAAATTAATGAAATTATTTCTGAAATCTTTTGGTTTAGAATATCTTGGTAAAAATATATTGTTTTTGCATATGTTACACCCACTTACTTAATTTCATGAAATTTCGAGAAATTAAACCGTATGTTCTCTTTTAATTAGTTAAAAGTGGGACTTCTTGGAGAATGTAAATCATCCAATTTTTTTTTTAAACTTTTGCTCGTTTTCTGAAACTTTGCTCCGAATGGTAAACTAAAAAATTGTAATAAAACTATGACACTATTTCATTAGAAAAACCCTTTAATTGCTTTTGTAAATAAGTTATATGTAGGACATTATTGTTTTAAGAAGAAAATTCGATGAATAATGAATGATATTGTAATTAAGTAGTAACTATATTTACGAATCAAAAATGGAAAACCTTAATGTAAGTCATTTTGCACCAATATTTTTAACAATTTAAAATATAATATTTTTTGTACTTTAAGCATTCCCATTTTTCATCTATAGTAGTTTATACGTAACATTATTATAAAAAGGTCATGTGTTCTAAGAGTTGTAATTTGTTATTCATTGCTTACGTTTCAATAGGTTTTGAACATTTTCCCTTCAGTTTTAAAACTTTAAAATTTCAATTATTTTTTACTTTTTTCAAATTTCTATTTTTATTTTATATATTTATTTTAGTGTGGGTCATAAATTGAGTTTTCTCTATCATGGTATTTCATTTCAGTTAATAAATTTTAAAATTTGTCTAAAGATTTTTATAGTATTTTAAATTTTATTATTTTTTCATAAAGCATCTTCAAAAGCAACTAAAAGTCAATAAAATATTAGACAATTGCTGAAAATATGTTAATTTGTAAAAATTATTAGCTAGCTAAAAACCACAAAAAAATACGTTCACTTAGATTTCATAAATTTATGTCAACTCTGGTCATCTATACTAGTTGTCAACACCTGGAAGCTTATCGATACGTCAATAAAGACAAAAGAAAAACAGAGCTCGTTAAGAAATGCTTCTATACCAATTTTTAATGATATATTTGTTTCAAATCAAATTAATTTAAATTTGTTAATTTTACTCAAGGTTTCACAAATATATGTTTTATTTTTTGAAGGTTTTTAAAACCTATAATTAAATTTTATTTTAAAACTTGTTAAAATGTAAGAAACAGCCATCAGTAAACAGATATTTTGAAAACGACCAAATATTTGACAATCCAATCTATAGAATTTCTAATCGAAACACACCAGAGTGTTTTACCGATTGGAAACATTTAATTTAATCCTTTAGCTTTCCAACAAAACGTAAAAAAAGAAATCTTCATGAACGCGTATTCATTTAAAAAAAAAATCATTTAGAACCGAAAATCATAGCGAAAAAGTGGACGTACCTAGAAAACTGTTTTCATTACGTCCGGGACATGTTTTCATTACGGTATATTGATTTTTTAGCGATTTCGTGGAGGTACACCCCTGGTAAAAATCTTATAACCAGATACAAAAGGGTTAAAAAATAAATATATAATACTGTTATTTTAATCAAAATATATTTGCGAAACGTTTACATTTAATTAGAAAATGTAGTTTATCAACAAACAAGTGAACATTTTAAGCTTTTAATTGATTAATTTAAACAAACATTGAAAAAAGGAGGGTTTTTTTTTGTTGGTCATAAAGATAAGACCATGTGCGAAAAAACAAATTACTGGACAAAAATTTTAGAACTAGTCAGTGTGCTCATAGCTTAAGGCGTGTAGATATCTACGTAGCTCATTTCCAGTATTAAATTTCTGATTTTAAGGGTAAAATTTTAACAAAGTTCGAGCAGGGCAGGATTGTTGAACTCCAAAGACGTGGTCTTTTGCAACGAGCCATTGCAAATGAAATTGGTTGTAGCAGAACTGTTATTGCTAACTTCATTAAAAATTCGGATGCATTTGCTTCTAAAAAAATCAAGCGGTCGCCCAATAAAATCTCACCATCTCTAGACAGACGAATTAGGCGAGAGGTTAAGAGAGATTCAAGCCTAACATCAAATCAGATAAAAGCGAATACAGATGCTGAATGCAGTTCTCGAAACAATTCGACGGCATTTAAATAAGAAAGGGTTTAAGAACTTGAAACGGCGACAGAGTCCCCGCCTTCTTCTTCGCCATAAAACCTCCTGTTTACAATTTGCTTCCGATTACCAAACTTGAGATGTAGATAAATGGAAGAAAACGTTGTTTGCAGACGAGAAAAAAAATTCAATCTTGATCTCCTAGACGGTTTTCAGCGTTACTGGCATGCAAAAGATGTCCCAAAAGAAATTTTCTCAACACAACACAATGGAAGGGGATCAATTATGGTCTGGGGTTCATTTTCGTTCAATGCAACTCTTTAGTTACAGGAGGTAAAACGTCAGCAAACAGCTGCTAGTTACATTGACATTTTAAGAAAGTCATCGCTAATTACTGTAGGCCCTTATCTATGTGGAGAAATCAGGATTTTCCAGCAGGACAATGCTGCAATCCACAACGCTCTCCAGATGGCAACCCGATCGAGAATGTTTGGGGATGGATGACAAAGAATGTTTATAAACATGGATCGCAATTTGAAACTGTGGATTCTCTTCGTGCTGCTGTTTGTGCATCCTGAGAGAGCATCCAAAACACCCTCATGCAGAAGTTAATAATGAGTATGCCAAAGCGAATTTTCAAAGTAAATCACAAAAATGGAGCATATACTGAGAATTAAATTGTCATTGTGACTTATTTGTTCTGTATTTGCTATTTTTATTTACATGGTCTTATCTTTACGACCAACCAAAAAAATCCTTTTTTCAATGTTTGTTTAAATGAATCAATGAAAAGCTTAAAATTTTCATTTGTTTCTTGATAAACTACATTTTCTAATTAAATGTAAATGTTTTGCAAATATATTTTGATTAAAGTAACAGTATTTTATATTTTTTTAATCCTTTTGTATCTGGTCTTAAGATTTTGACCAGGGGTGTACGTATGTTTGTAAATACAAACGATTTATTTAACAGGCAGACCCATGTTTTCTTCATTTTTACTTTATTATTGTTTCGAATTCGGACGTTCGGGTATTTAATATATATATATATATATATATATATATATATATATATATATATATATATATATATATATATATAACGGCTGTTTGAAAGCATTGTTTTTGTCATATAAGATAATCCAAAATGGCACGTAAACGAAATATTCGGCGAAAAATCCCATTCGTCAGCAACATTTTAAAGTTTAAACACCTCATAGAATGTAAAGTTCTTAAAGCAAACCAATGCCAAACTGTTTTCCTGAATCCTTGATGATTTGGCTGTCCGAAAATGACAACATCAAGATGAAATGATGGAAACTGAAAAAAAAGAATTATGCGCAACAAGTTTTCGATCAATCAGTAAACTTCTGGACTTTTTAGGGCGACGTTATAGGGTCCAGACGGCTATTGTTTGCACATAGAATTATTCACTGGTAATTAATCTTCAATTTGGCCGTGGAAAATGCTACTCAGCAGTTAGCATTAAGAAATTATGCCCAATTTTCTGAGAAAAATCCTTTTTTATGAAAAAATATTTATTTTCACTTCAAAATAATATCATTCAAAGGTCATCCCTTTCTCCTTAATTTGGCATGAACATCATTGAATAAAAGGAATGGCTAAATGGCTCGGTGATGGGAAATACGAAAGACATGCAGCGAAAAAAACAATGTCGTCTGCTAAGTTTTGTTGTCATCACTCGGGTCACGGGGTGTTAAAAACAAAACAAAACAAAACACATCAATCCATTGTTCAAACATAGTTTAAAAGTAAATATCTCAACTTCACGTAAGCGTATAATTGCACGCGCATCTTGGCCCTGTGCCGCACGTGGAATAGTGTTAAAACATGAAGTGAAACATTTCATTTCGTCTCGAAAGCAGACAGATATTGACAAATTCAACAAGGCTACAGGCAAACCGCGCAAAAATACTCTTAAAGTGATTGTCACCAGCTAAAAAGCTTGGTTCAACAGACTTTATTAAAAGAAAATCATTAACAAACAACATGAAAGCACGAATTCTTTTAATTGTATAAATTAAAAAAAGGAGAAGAAATAGAAAAGGAAAATTAAGAGTGAATTTCTGAATTGCAATTCAGAAACACGACAAAATCGTGGTGGTCGTCGTATTCGCTCTTTCTTCGTCTGTCGTTATTTGAGTCGCGTATTAATAACAAAGACGAGTGACAACAACTTCCTTACTTAACACGTCCGTCCGCTACAAAGAGGCAGACACCACTAGCAGCAACGAACAAGAAAGTAGGAGAGGCGACGATAGATCAAACGTTTTTCTTTAGAGAGCCCGCAAGCCGGATGGTTATGAAGTCGACCTCATTGTATGTTGTATCACGAAAAACATCCGTCAAAAATTGCATAAAACAAAAAAAACAAAAAAACAACAACAACGAAAAAAACGAGATATTAAAAAAAAAAAAAAATAAACAGCGAACACTCTGCTTGTCTGACCGACAAACTGATAGCGCCGGGCAACCAAAAACTAAAAAAGAAAAGAAAGAAATAGTGCGGAGGTGGAGACAGAATTATTACAAAAATAACGACATTAAAATGATCAATTGTAAGATTCGGTGTTCATTATAGTTTAAGAGCGAAATATCTCTCCTCCCCCCTCCCCCTTCCCCTCTCTCTCTCGCTATATATATATATATATATATATATATATATATATATATATATATGCTCTACTTTTGTATCGAGCACTATTTTTTTTAAATAATAACAAAAAACTAAAGAACTTTGGATTATTTACCTAACGAGTTCTTTCCTATTTTCTAGATATTTTACACACACACACACACACACACACACACACACACACACACACACACACACATATATATATATGTATATATATGTATATACATATATAAAATATCAACTGGTAATTGGAAGGGATAATTCCAAAGAGGACATTAATCCAAAGAGAGCTCAATGTAAATAACAGAGCAATATAATAATAATAATAATAATAATAATAATAATAATAATAATAATAATAATAATAAGTACAGACGCTTCTTAGAAATCCATTTCGGTTACGGAAATGCATTTTTAAGGATCGTCTGTACTTGCCACACTGATGAGCTGTTATACAGCGAAACAGTCTGTCTCTGGATGACAATATATATGCTCCTGAAAAATTTATTTTGGTTGAGCTCTCTGGGGAGGAAGTGTGGGTTTGTAAACAGTGACAATTACGGCTTATAATGCATGACTCTTCGGTAAATCGAATCGAGTTCGATCAGTCACTGGGTGTTTATCTAAAAATAAATACGCTTAAATTCACCTTCATCCCTGCCGTGCACCAATTCAGTCAGGCTTCGAACCTAGCTAGAGGCAACCGGACGTCTAGACAAACTGATGAGCTATGATACAGCAAAACAGTCTGTCTGTGGATGACAATATATATATATATATATATATATATATATATATATATATATATATATATATAATGCCTACCTCCACAAATTCGCTAAAAATTATTTTACAAGATGAAAAAAATCGTCAAAATCTTGATGTTTTTATTAAGACGAAAGAACAAAGGATTTAATTATTAAATTATATTTTTTTAACGTTTCTCGAACGTTTGCCATTTTGGTTAAAAAGTTCCTTATCAGAGCGGCAAAAATCACATTAGATCGTAGGGTGGATTTCACCTAAAAAGTGGGGGAACGCGGGTTCGAATCCTGCAAGAGGCTAAATCTGCTTTATTAAGTTTTCTCAAGACATTTTGTACCGGTTTGTGATATTATTGATATTAAGTAAAAATTATATTTACTAATAATAAATGGAAAAGCTTACTATAATTCAACGAGGCCGAGTATTTTAAAAAGAATTTTGATTTTTTTTTTATTGTGGGTGTGTGTATGTATAAACGTGCCGACTTTTGTAATTACGGACGTCCATACACGACGTATCAGAAAATAAGAGTGATTACTATGGCAAAATTAAAGCTAAAGTACCTAAAATTCAATAAAACATTAGCTTACTTAGAGTATTTTCCTAAATTTTTAAGATTACTGAATAGGTAAAAATGATATAAAAAAGACGCTCACGTTATATTCCTCAAGTAATTTTTACAGTTATGTTCTCCGCAAAAAGAAATTCCAAACATAAGTCAGTTAAGATAGTTGTCAACACCTCATAAAACTCCTACTTCCGTGTTAAAAAATGCTTTTCAGTCATATTTTAAACTAAAAGTATGTAAGATGCCTCAAATCAGATTAATTAAACTAATTTTGCTCAAATAAATTTCAGTAAAGTTTACTTTATTTCTGAAAGATTTTTTTTTAATAAAGACAATTAAGTTGTGCTGAAAGATTTGTAAATATGGCTAAAATCAAAAATTTTTAACGATTAAAAAATTCCAATCAATTTGAAATACAGCAAAGTATTTTGCTTATTGGAAATATTAAATTTAATCTATTAGCTTGAAATTAAAACTAAAATAGAAGATTTTGCATTTATCTGAATACATTTTAAACCCTAGATATCTCTTTTCTTTGGGGGTAAAACGTCATTTTTAGTGGATACCTATATTTGAATGAATGCTTTGTTTATTTATTAAACAGTATATGTATTTACTTTCATCTACCGATCTGAATATTCGAGAAATCTTATGAAAAAAATAGACGCTCTCCTACGTTGACCTAAGAAGAAACCGTCATTGGATCTGGCGTGCTCTGTCCTCTCAGCTACAGAGAAGCTGTGGCCAAGCAAAGATTTCTTGTATATTCAAGACGGTAGATGAAAATAAACAATGAGTGCATCTACTTAAATATGGGTATCCACTAAAAATAATATATACATACATACATACATACATACATACATACATATATATATATATATATATATATATATATATATATATATACATATATATATATATATATATGACAAAATGGAAAAGTTTTCTTTCGCCCTAATAGGGCTTCATCAGACTAATTTTGTTATGTTGTTGCGACTACACATGCGCACGAACAAGGGATCCTGGGAATTTTAAATTTAATTTTTTTTTTTTTCATCTAGCCGACTTCATTTAGATTCTTTCTCTTTCTATCTTTTTTGTTAGTAGATATTCCACACTTTGGTATTAGAAAGGAAAGGTGAAAATGTTGTAAGAGTCAGGACGCGAATTTACTGTAGATGACCTTTACGATTGAAGCACACTCTATAGATATTTTCGTCGTAGTAAAAATTTCCTTCATTGATCACTGCAGTATTTTGTATGTCAAAGTTATGACCAAGTATCGTTACGGTAGGCAATCAATGCATTTGTTGTATTATTTTATAAAATATCCATTTTGTGTTCATATAATCTTTTATTTAGATTTCTTGATGTTTCTCCTATGTGTTTTTGTGACAATATATAGTTGTATCGCGAAAAACATGCAATTGCTTCAAGCCGGGATCCAAAACCCGACAGATTTGACATCAGTCGTAGACTCTCACCGTCAGGCCATCAGCTCAAGCATCGGAGAAAGGGAATTTTTAACACCTTATGTACGAGAGCGCTCAGTTCATAGGGAAAAGCTTTAAGTATTAATAGCAGCAGTCGATAAATTCCCTTTTCTTCCAAAGTGCTCATCCTACAAGTATATAGTCATCCACAGACAGACTATGGCTAGACATGCGATTTCTTCAAGCTGGGATCGAAATTCGACCGATACATGTACACACACACACACACACACACACATATATATGTATATATATATATAACTGAACGTTCAAGTCAACACTCAGAGGCGACAGGCTGAGAACATAGCACAAATAATAAAAAAGCATAACAGGAAAACTATCAACAAACTACCCGAACAAATTAAACCCACGTGTAACTGCAGAATAAAGAATAAATGCCACTTAAACGATAATTGCTTACAGAACAACGTAATAAACCAAGCCACGGTAAAATCACCAGTTAATGAAGAAAAATATACATAGGAGTAACTGAAGGATCCTGGAAACAAAGAAACTATGCACACAAATTTTCCAACTTTTTCACAAATACAAATGTATAAAAATATACTATTTATTTCTTAAATTATGTCTATTTATTTCTCCAAATAACAAACATTTACTGTATTATTCAGATGGCATGAACGCGTTGATAGCCTGCAGTATGGCATCGAATGGGTCGACTCAATAGGGTAGTTGTTGCCTCCTCTGGAAGAACTCGGCCAAGTAGGTTTCAAGATGGTGTCGTACCGTTCCTCAGTGACGCTTGTTCATCTACTTTACGGATCCTTACAATATATACATACTACTTATATAAACGGGCAATATTTGCTTTTAGCCAAAAGAAGTAAATATTTGCAAACACACGCATACACACACAGACACACAGAGACCCATATATATATATATATATATATATATAAGACATATATTATGAAATTAAATAATACAACAGGCAATGAAATGTAAAATCAACCATTTCTTTTCTTTTGGTTAATTTATTTACCGTTGTAGGATTTATGCTTGCGAGTTAGATATTATTGAGATGAAAAAAAAAAAAAAAGAAAAATCTCGCTATAGATTCACTACGAGTAAATGGAGCCAGAAAACATTAAAAAAAAAAAGGAACTAAAATTAAATATTAAATATGGCGGAGTGTGCTGACTTTGTTCCTGTATCGAAAATTAGTTACGGAGGAAAAAACTTTCTAAACGAATCAGCTAAACAAAAATAATTAAATAAACTATATTAAATAAATTTAAATATTTCATTAATTACATTAAATTGTAATTCTGAAATTTATGAATGTCAGTACAGGTTGTAGAAAGGAAATCCCTCGGGTAAAACATAGCAATTATTCATTATTAAACATAAGTATTTGTGAGGAAATTAAATAAAAGTAATAAATAAATAATAATAATGAATAATAAAAAAAAGAAACACATTTTCCCATGATGTCAGTAATAAAGGAACCGAAAATTTTATCATTCAATTTGGCTTCGTCAACCGCCGTTTGGTGGCGCTGTTTAAGACAAATATTTTCCTCCTTCATTCTCTTTCTCAACCTTGCTCCAAGATGTTGCACCACGTTGAAATTACGAGTCCACGTGGGCATGTTCGCATCCCCAGTCCACTGGCGACTGAACTCTATTTTCACTTTTCAACGCACGGCGTTTGCACGTGCCTTCAAAATCATCCTTTTCTTTGGTCGTATCAACTCTGCGCAAAATTGATTTGAGTTCTATCATTCTGACGATGCTTGTCTTTACTTATCCTAATTTATAAACCGAAAAAAGAAAATGGACATATCATAACCCTGTATAGACCTTCCAAGAATAAAGTAAGTATAAACTCTTCCTTGTAACACCAAAGATGAGCTGAAAGCAAGGATTATGGCAACATTCACCAACTTAAACAATGAGACCGTCCAGAAGAGTTGCAGGAGATTCCAAAGTCGTCTGGAGTCCGTGGTTGAAGCCATTGGCGATTTTGTTGAATAAATTTACTCTTTAGTATTTCAAGATATGTTTGTGTAATTTTGGTAAATATATCTGTTAAAATGAGATGTCAGCATTATTTTCATTTTTGCATCATTTAGACAACGACAATTTATTCATCGCACCCTGTACTTGGACCTGTAAACAATCCTTTGGCTCGTTGGTTCCATCACTATCCAGTTATGTTGCCTCTAGAACGGAATTATTTAGTGTGCTATAATTCGTACGATAGACCAACCATCTTCAAGTAGGCTAGGATAGTCTCTACTTTTATCTTCTTGAAATTTTCCTCTCGACTAGTCATGTTATAAAATCGTTGTCGTATAGGAGAAAGGTTACTACAATCGATTATAAATCTTTTAAACAAAATAGAATATTTGTCAACATATAATGATATCATCTTCTGCTGGATACTTAGCCATAAGGTATCAAGGGAAATGATAGGTCCACTAAACAGACATCAGATTAACCGTTAGCACATTTATCAAAGAAGAATGGCAAAAATTATGATCCGGTTGCCTAAACAACAAATTATACAATATCAAACCAACTATAGAAATATCGCATCAAACACTAAAAACAAGGAAAGATGAAGTAATATCCAGACTCTATCTTGGACACTCCATGATAACAGATTCTTATATTCTAAAACAAGAGTCACTTTCAATCTGTACGGCATTGTGACACTATTTAGCTATGGTAATTGGCTAATTAACCATAGAAATTAAAAACGGGAAATACTTAAGGCAAGAAAGAGCTATACCGAAAGATAGACTGAGCGACATTAAAAAGAAGAATTTATTTTATTTGCAAAAGAAAGATAGTTTTCGCAAAAGACAGAAAATCAGTAAGAATAAGCGAGACTGTGATTCTGTCAAATTAATTAATGTCACTATAAGGGAGTGACGCGTCAAACGAAACAGAATTCTAAAAGATAAACAAAGTCGGCCGACGCATGCGGCCATAAAAAAATTTCAGCTTGAGACCACCCGAGAGAATAGCTATTAATTATCTTTCAGAGATATCATTTGACTTTAATTCCTGATTCCAGCGAGGGAAGCCACCTGGTGTATGTACGAATCCTGGCATGAGAAAGGAAATCGCGGATGAAAGTGTTATTATTACTTTTTCAGACTGTTGACGTCAGACGCAGTGCCGTCGAAAATAGGCATCTGGTGATGAGAGAATTTTAAGACATGAGAAAAATAAAGAATTTCATTATCAGGTAAACACGACCACCCAGTTAGAAGATGGCTAAAGTGGATTTGGAATGTGATAAGGAAAAATGTAAATTTTTTGTCCGAAGGAAAAGGAAAAAGAAAAAAAAAAGGATTTTGTAAACATGAGGGCCAGTCTAGCCACGCCCACACTACCGAGAGATCATTAGCTAACTGGTAGCATGGGTGATAGGCGGAGGTGAATGTATGAGAAAGACGGAGAAGTTGTTAACAACCATTGAGGGGATTGGTATGAGATACAAATGTGAGGGAGAAAGAGTCTAGGAGGATAACTCTCCTTCGACCTTCCCGCATGGACGAGGGAGGAAACCCGAAGTAGAAAGTGATTAATCTTTCAAAAATGGGAAGTAATTAATTTTCCTGGCCTAAGAACAAAGAGAATTCCTGTTGGGAATTGAGAATTGTCAAAGAACTCAAACCAGGACAGGCCCCACCCCGGAGTTGGTCGGTGTCCATATAAACAAACGTCTCGAGGCAGCTGATCAGAGTTTTTGCCAGACACGATCGGAGTAGGTTCGAGAGTGTTGCCTCGCAGAAGCTGACCAAAAGATTTCCATGTCCTTTTCGACTTAGTCTTCCTACCAAAAGCAAGTTTTTATTGACGAACGACTTAAGATACCATAACTCACTTAAGAAACGCAAAAAGTGTCACGAATCCATAGAAACGGGCCGGGAGAGAAACACACACCTGTATTCAATAATAAGATAATTGTTACTTCTCAATATATTTGAACCTCCTTTATTATTTTCTTTTACTTACGCTTGTGCGGTATCACCTTTACCCAGGATTCAGCTTGCACTACGGCCCGACGCCTGATTGATTTCATCTACCTAAGATCAAAATCACAACGTGGGTAGGTCAAACTTGCGATCAAAATAGTTACTTCGGTAACCAGACGTTGGAAGTGAGCTGGGAACGACAAGTTGGTATCGAACCAGGAACGACCAGATCGACCGGGACACAGGCTGGTGGCAGCGACAACGAATCAACCCCAAATGCTGGTGGAAGAAACCTTACAGCTTCGTGCCGCAACTGTGAGTTGACCACGGGCCGACGGCGCAGTGTCATATATTGACGTCGTGACCAGTGAACGTCACATATTGGCGCTGGACTGCGACCGCAACCACCGGTGCGTGACACAGCATGCCGAGAATTATAGACAATAAAAGACAAACTGTAGCGACTTCAATCAAATCCCTTTAAAGTACTACCGAACAATCAATATGAACGAACACTTTTAGACATTATTCCATATAATATCGTACAATTTCTGAAAGAAATCAAACTCTATTTCTAAATATAACTAACTTAAAACCCACATGTCACTGCCTCCAGTCATCATATCCACACAAACATGTATATGCACAAAAGCTGAGTATCATTTACCATGTATTCAATTGTGAAAGCGGAATAACATACATCATATTTTTATTAATCCAAAGCTCACAAGAAAATTTAATTTTCAGCATTATATAACCCATGAGGTATTGATATGCCATTAAACAAACAGATCAATCATTCAACAATCAGTTTTACAGTATATAACTTGTTATTTAAGGAAAATAAAGTGAGAGAAATCAGCTTTGGTAAAAGTGGGTAATATTCCGAGTCTTTCTCTTTGGCTCTCTTTCTGCTTTTTATTAACGATCTGCCTAGGAACATTTGCAGACCATTAGTATTTCTTTATTATCATTCCATCCCAAAGAAGGCCATAAATTCACTAGGATGCAAGGGGTTACTGAGTGCTAGAGAATATGAAAAAAAAACTACTATTAAGGAGAGAAGACAATAAAATAACAAGAATTAAGAAGACAGAAGATAACGATTGACATTGCATTTAAATTTCTGAAGAAGAAATTTTGGAAGCAAGAAGCCAGAAGAGAATTTCACAGGCGAGAAGTACAATAGAAGAAAATGTTAGCATAGAACTTCCGGTTGCATGTTGCTCTTTCAACTGTAAAATCACAAGACCTTGCTGCCAATCTAGTACTGTGCTTAAATTCATGTCTGGGTACCATAGCGCAAAGTTCATCAGAACAATTACCATGAAAATATTTATAGAAAAGACACAGGGTAGCTACGTTTCGGCGGTGGGAAAGAACTGAAGCCGAGATAACATGTCAGGACCAATAACATTGTAGATTTTGCAAATGTTTATCTAAACAAATGATACCGCAATTTATGGAAGTACCTCCAAAGATCAATATGATATATATATATATATATTCACGTATCCACGAACCAAATAAATGATTACAGAATCAAATAAAAACGCCCAATATTTACCTGTCCCGAATTAAATAAATGTTTATGGACTCAGACAGAAACGGCCAATATTTGCTTTTAGCCAAAAGAAGTAAATATTTGCACACACACATACACCAGCGCGCGCACACACACACTGTCAGCTAAGTCTATAATTTTTCGTCCTCAATGTTCAGTCCTTTGAGGTACATGAGATCAATACTGTTTTCCCTCAAGGTTCCCTCCTCGGTCCTACCCTCTGACACCCTATATTAACGATCTGCCCAAGAACACAATCAGATCCTTAATAGATATATATGCAGATGATACCACAGTGTTTGACTGCATCTTTACATACAAGTGTGTAAGCGTTCTGAAAGCAAAGGAAGTATTTGTCGCAGATTACTTCCACAAGACAAAGAAGAATCACTGTAAGTCCAGACTCGAATATCGTGGGCAGAAAGAAATGCTGAAAACTCGATTCGCCGGTACTATTTTAAATCACAATGCGTGTAACCAGTCAGAAAAATAACTCACTCTCTGACAAACGCCGAAACCAAAAATGCCCCAATTTTCTCCTCCCGAATTGAGAACACCAACTGCTTTTATCGGCAGAACCTATTTCTTCCATTCGTCGACAGCTGGGATAGGATTTTCCGTAATTTGCATATCAAAATACTTTTATAGTGACTTCTGCGACTGACTTGTTTTTTCTTCAATTCAATTATTCCATTTTCAGCATGTTATGCGGAATACGTGCCCCTCTGTTTGGTAAGTAGTTTTCTTTTTCGCCACTTTTTCCGTCGTAGAATACACGCGACACGCTGTCGCTTGGTTTGACGAGGTAAGTCGCCGTTTTCTTCGCTATAAAGTGTCTTCTCAAATAGGCTAAAATGTCTTTTATATTAGGTTATTGCAAAAATAATGTCGTTTTCTCACATATGTTACTATATGAGAAAACGACATTATTTTTGCACCAACCTAATAGTATCTAATACATTTTTTCTTTTAAAAGAAAAAAATTTAGTCTAACAAAGACTAACAATTTTCTTTTAAAATTTCAAAACTGTATGCTAGTGTTCGCCTGAAATTTGTGACATGAGAAAAGATTCTGTGTATTATTGTAAATAGATAAACATTGTTAAAATAACAATTTGCGGACATAAGCGAAAATTATTTTGACGAATGAATTAACCAATATGTGTGTCCCCACACACGAAAACGCTCACCCAGAAATCGGCTTTATACAAGACGCTATTCAGGCTTTAAAAATACTGAACAGATAAATCCAAAAGAAACAAGCACAAATACCACATATCCTGGCGTACAAGGCGACCGGGCGTGTAAGACGACCCTCAAACTTTCGAGTTAAAATCCCAAATCGTATTTTAAAGTGTATTGTATTGAATTTATTAAATAAATTCATTCACATTCTAATGAAAAAAAAAGGTAGGGAGATATTGTCAATTAACTAGCACAATCTACAATAACTCACAAGTGGGCGCTGTGTTTTAGGTAGGCTATTACGGTAGCCTGAATGACTTTTCCCCGCTAAACAATCTACTCGTTCCACTGTTCTCGGATGCGATCTTTAAACGACTTGTTGAGACACACACCCAGTTGTGTTTTTGTTCAACATAATCGAAAAACGGAAGCGAAGTAGGTTTTAAACTACCGTTAAGGAATATCCCATGTTGACAGGATTTGAAGTTTGCATTTTACACCTGGTGTATAAGACGTCTCCCTAATTTTGGGGCGGATTTTTTAAGGTGAAAAGGTCGCTTTGTTTTTTACTGCATATCAACTCATGGGTCATTTAATGCCGAATTTTATTTTCTTGGGAGCATTAGTAATTTCATATACTAAATACTGAAAATTTATTGCTGGTATTTTTATTATAAAAATGTATTTTTATACTTTCAAAGTATTTTGACCCTAGTTTAGGAGTTAACTATTTGCCCATATTTGGGATCCTAACAGGTACTACTACATCGAATCAGCGTGAACAACAGCAGTGAAGAGGTGGTTCCACGCTCCTCAAAAGCTCCCGATCAGGAGCCTTTCTGCCGGATGTAGTTTAATCGTCATACCCAGGACGGAGGTCGCCTTGTACGCCGACATATACGGTAATCCAGTACTTTTTACTGATGCTGTACCAATCAGTCAATAATGTATGCATCAAAGAACGAAAAGAAGAATGATTTTTTTCTCTCACTCCTCTCTCTCTCTCTCTGTCATTTTTTGCGAGGGTCGCACTCCAATTCTGCCTTATCTGTCCAGGCACACATGCAATAAAATAGATACTTTTCTTCTTCTTACATGTGCCTATATTTTAAACCTCATCGTTAAAGTTAATGTGGGATTTGAAGGTGGTGACTTTACAGTTTGTATCGTGCATGTATGTATGTATATATATATATATAATCATACCAAAAATGGTTTAGGCCCAATGAAGCACGTCGGCCAGTAAATTGCCGGGACTTAAAGCGCTTAAGGCGAACAGATTTTTTGCAAATAAAGCCTTGATATCTCTGCAATAATCCTTAAGAAATGTGCTCTTGAACTGGCTCCTGTTATTTCTAAACTCAATAAATGCCTTGCTGCTTCTTGCTTTCCTGCTTCTTGGAAACCCGATTTAACATCTTCGGCGAATGGAACTATTAACCTGCTACCTCTTTTGGGCGAAGTACGAGAGGCTCTAATAAACACTGAATTAGTAAAGCAACTCACCTCCCAGAGTTTTCTTTCAAATAAGTAATATGGCTTTCTCGTCTCTTCGTCAAATACTGATGTATTAACCGTTATTGGTGAAAGTTTTTTTTAATAACAATTATGAAGCTCGGGTTGCAGGGTGGGGTGTTGCTGCGTCTCTGGATATCAGGAGGGTGGTTGACAAAGTACTAGTGGCTCTAATAAATACAGGATTAGTTAAGCATCTTAGCTCGCAGAGTCTTCTTTCAAATAAGCAATATGGCTTTTGGTTCTCTACGTCAAATGCTGATGCGCTAATCGTTATTGAAGTTTTTTTTAATCGAGCTTTATATAACAATGGTGATGCTCGGAGGAATGTGACTTTAGATATCTCGAAGGCGGTTGACAGGGTTAAGTATGCTGATCTTCTGAAATTAACGAAAGGCTACTGTATTTCCGAACGTATATTTTATTTGATTCAATCTTTCACATCAAATCACGGAAATGATCTTGAACTAACATCACGATTTTTTTGGTATTCATGCGAGTTGATATCTACGGTTCTATCCGGGAACAAAATGCTGTTCTTAAAATTCATCGACACCATTCCTGGTGTCATCGTTTCTCAATTCATGATCTATGCTGACGATACCAACTGTTTATGTTTGTGTTATTGGTGAATATAATCGTTATGGTGAAATTAGCAGCTGATCGCAGTTGGTGCATTGAATTATTTGTTACATTCTACAACCATTTGGACTCTCATTCAACAACCATTTGGACTCTCATTCAACAACCATTCAGACACTCATTCAACAACCATTTGGACTCTCATTCTACAACCATTTGCACTCATTCAACAACCATTAGGACTCTCATCCTACAACCATTTGGACTCTCATTCAATAACCATTTAGACTCTCATTCTACAACCATTTGGACTCATTCAACAACCATTAGGACTCTCATTCTACAACGATTTGGACTCATTCAACAACCATTTGGACGCTCATTCTACAACCATTTGGACTCTCATTCAACAACCATTCAGACTCTCATTCTACAAGCAATAGGTCTCTAATTCAACAAGCATTTGGACTCTCATTCTACAACCATTAGGACTCTCATTCTACAACTATTAAGACTTTCATTCTACAATTAATTAGAATTTTTATTAGCTGGCGCATTCATTATCCAAACTTTTTCAATTGGAAGACAAACTACAAATCAGTGATTTCTTATTTTCAATATGGCTCAGACCAAGTTGCTTTTTCCAACACCCAATTACAAGCATAATTACAATGTAAATACGTAGCACAAGGCCATATTCATTTGGAAGTTAGAGTTATACTTCTTCTTCTTGTCACGTCTAGAGAATCTAACTTGCTTTGTTATTTAAGCCATAGCTATGGGTGAAAGAGATGGGTTTACACCTTTCTTAACGGCATTTGTGCGGAAGTAATTGTAACGATCTTGAGCGGAATTTGAATGCGGCCTGCCGATTTCATGTTCCGTGCCTCTAACCATTGACCCACCTGTACATCCGGATGGCCTATTATCAGCCATTATTAAAACTTTACTAGAATTTCTTTCATCTTAATTTCAGTCGCTTTTTATTGCAATTTCTCAGACCACCATTCCACATGCGTTAGTAAACAGCGTTGACTGGAATTAACGAATAAACCTCGAGTGAGACTTGAACTCACACCCGCTTTCCTTTGGAAATATTCTCTGAATTAGCTTACTCCCATACCGATTGCGCTGGATAAAAGTGTCAAGTGAAGTGACGTCACGTCAGGAATCCCGTAACCCATTAAGGTTATAGGGGCACCACATGTATTGCCGCCATAGCAGGCAAAATAGCGTCATGAGACCTTATCCTCTTCAGGTTAGTTTTGAATTCAGAGCATTCTTTTTCCTAGACTGTTTGCCACCTCAAGGTAAGAGAGACCAGTCTGCTCTGTTATTTAACCTATAGGTGGAGGAGGATAGTTTAACTTCGTTTTTTTCAATGTCTTTAGTGTAACATAAACGAAACAGAATCAAATGTGAATTGAACTCAGCACGCCGAATTCAACAAACGGTACGTAATTTAAAAGCGAGTGATAGAAGGCGGACATGAAAGATAGCGTCTTTTTATGATTATGACGGTTGCGTGTGTGTTGGGTCTGGAGGATTACACTTGACAGAAAGCAGACATTCGTTATATCCATTGACTAAACGAAATTATTGCAGTAAATTTAATACACAGGACTTTTGAGTAAGCAGCTGTTTTCTATTTCAGCCTGAAATACAAGAGATTTGCTAAAAGTGCCAAACAATGCCACACTCCTTAAGGATTTCCCTTTTCAAGATATTTATCATTAATCCGAACAGTAAATGGTGAACAACATGCATCGAATAATACGAATAAAAGCTTCATTTTCTTGGTCACTTCTGGCAAACCTTTTACTCCGCAATTGTAATGCATTTCTATGTATTTTTATATATGTAAATATACTTGCAATGTATTTTCTTTATTGAAATTATTTGCAGTGATTTTCTATGGTAAAATTATTGTTTACAGGTAAATTGACCGACATCAATTCACTGTGAGGAAAGATTACCTCGGGGAAAATTCACCGTAAAAGGATAAAAATTAAACAATTTTTAATGGGTTCTAATTTTATAGATCAGTGTGTGTAAAACATTTTAAATGAGGATAGAAATAAATAGTAACTGATATTATGTGTTTTAATTAATTTAATATTTACAACTTGGGTTTCTAATAATATTTTATTATCAAGTAGTCAGGGATACAATTCTCTACGTTGTTATTTAAAACGAGTCTTCGAATTCGCCCAGCAAAATAACATACGCGTTTAACGTCCATGTTTAGGAGCGTCTCCATCTCTGAACTGTTCAACTTTCACTGAATTATTAATAAAATCCCAAAATTTCCCAACATTGATCAAAACGAGTAGAACCCACTAAAAATTGTTTAATTTTTATCATTTTACGGTGAGCTTTTCTCGAGGTGAACTTTCCTCACAGTGAACTTACCTCGCGGTGAACTTTCCTTGACGTGAACTTTCCTTGAGGTGAACTTTCCTCGCGGTGAACTTTCATTGAGGTGAATTATTGGCAGTGAACCTACCGGACATGAAAATTATTGGCAACACATTTGTAATATAAACACAATAGCATTATAATATAATATAATCTAGATAAGCATTATAATATAATATAATCTAGATAAGCATTATAATATAATATAATTTATATAAGAAATGTGAATGTCAGTGTGTCACTTTGTCACACTTTACTCCTAGACGGCGTAGTCCAACATATCATACCATTTTGGAATCAGGCCGACTCCGTGAGAAAATTAAAAACTTTCTGGGACGGATCAGGCCCCGAAATCCTGAAATTTTGGATCCTCAAGTTTTCATTACTGTGATTGTTTTCGGCGATTTTTTCCGCGTTTTTTGCAACGAATTTTTTGTACTATAAGAATTTTTATAACTTGGAAATAAATTTGGGAATAATCGAAATTAATTGCGAAATCCAACGAAAGTCACCCATGAACTAAAAATAATTGTTTGTACGGAAAGTAAGAACTTACGTACATAAAATGGTCTTTAAATTAAGTGGCGACAGAAGAAATAGTGTTGAACTTTTAAAAAGTAAGCTTAAATATTAATGCAATACCTTAATGCAAATATCAAGTTTGAGTTCTTCTGTAGTTTATTACTGCCTATCGCATCCGCTCTTTCCTGCCTATTGAAGGCCAAATCAAGAACCTTCCTCCGAAGCTAACTCAAATGCAGACCGATAGGGTGGCTTTTAAACTAGTATTTTATAAGTTATAACAACTTAACAAATGCTAGTATTTCTAACTCACCGTTGACAAATCGTTTTTTATACGCTTTATTCTCTCAATGATGCTTTGCTTTAATGTTACTTTTCTCTTCATTTTTTTCCAATTATTAGCAGTGCATTCATATTCATTTATAGGTTGACTTATTTTTTTGCGGTTTATCAACCTTTTGTAGTTTTTTTTTAATCAATTCACCTCAAGCAAGGCGATGACACCACTAAGGGAAGTAAAAGAAAATGAGAAACTTTAAAAGAAACCAGCAACCCATTCCTAAACAGTAAACAAGGGATAAATCACTAGTCCCATTCAAAAGACCAGGGAGGAGTGTGACCCGGACAATAGGCGAACCTGTCTATTCCTATTGAAGGAGAAATAAAAAGTAAATAAAATTTCAGACTTTAGGTGGAGACGATAGAAGTACAGAGTTTAAGTGGACTTTAGAAGGAACCCAAAACCTAATTCTAAACAGGAAAGGGATGAACATCTTCACCTGTTCAAAAGACCGGAGAGGAATGTGAACCGGGCGATAGGTTAATATATCCACTCCTTTTATTTGGAAACAAAAAATGTTTTTAGATTGTATGAATTTATTTTGGGGATAATAATTTTACTGATATAAGTCCTACTGATTAACCCATAGCTGGAGAAAGACAAGGTGAATTCACGTTGCCCAAATGTATGTGATTATAACGAACCCGACCGGAATTGAAACTCCGCTCACTGATATCGAATTCCGTGTCGTTATTCATTAGACAATCGTTACATCCATTTTTACAGCACTTGGTATTCCCAAGTGGTCACCCATCTAGGCACTGATAAACCTTTACTCCTGTTCAAAAGGCCGGGGACGAGTTAAGAACTGGACGATAGGCGAACCTAAATCTCTTAATGCATTTCTATAGTAAATTATTTTTTCATTACACATATAATATATATATTGTGACACATTGTTTGCATTAATTCCTAACTCATGGCAATCCTTTTCTTTCCGATTAACAGTGAATTTCTATAGGAAAGTGATTAGCAATGCATTTTTATTATACACATAATAGCCAAATTCTGTCAGTAAAATCTGAATTAATTTCTGATCACTGATTCTGAATTGATTCTCTGATCTCTTTCTTCCTGCTTTCATTACAAATCTATAGTAAAAATCATTAACAATGTTGTTACATAATACATATATAATAGACATATTCTATCTAATATTTGAAAGCGCCTTGTTTCGTGATATTCAATGCAATAAAACTATTAGTAATATATTTACATTAACCATATAATAGGCCCAATATCCCAGGAATGTTTACATTAATTTATGACTACTGACAACTTTCCTTACTGCTTTTCATTGTATTGAAATGAATAGGGAATATTATCATGTAAAAATACGTGAATTGAATTGATCCAGCCTCTCATACATGTTACTGAGCTGTTCAAGATACGATGTTCTTAAACTTTTCTTATCGACTGTTTGTTGGGTGGTTAGAGTTTTTGTCTCTTGCCAAGTGGCTCTCATGTCATATCCGAAACACGTCACTGCCTCCCCCATTTCTCTCTCTTAATCATCCTTATTCTAACAGAAATCTTGCTATAGAGCGATATTTAGCAAGCTAGTCTCAAAGACCATTGCTTGTGAGTTTGATTAATAATCATGGGGAAGTGGTTTGCCAAAGTTTTCAGTTGTTCACATTTTTCTATCCCTGCCAAAATGACATGTCAGTGATCATACATTTTGAAAGAGATCTTGATATAGAACGAATTTTAATCAGCTCGTCTTTTTCTCCATTGCTAGTGAGAGCGATTTTCTCCCAAATTCAATTTTCCCCACACTCCCCCACCGTCAAGCATCATAGCGCATATTATTAATTAATAAAAAAAAAAGGGATTCAAATGTAAACAATAAAAAAATATGTAAATGATTTCTAAACTTAATTAGGAAATTTATTAAAATTTTTGAATTTGGCGACACCGAATGTAAGCTTGTCCTTTGATTTCACTGAAGTTCGTTAACCAAATCCCACCCACGATGATAGACGTTCAGCACAAAATCAAAATTTATTCTTAAACGGCTGGGTATTACCTGCATGCAACCTCTTTCTTAGATAAATGATTAAAAATAGCTTCAAGCAAATGAATCCTTTTGGTTTAAAGAAGACAAAACTTCAGCAAATACTATCGACTGGCGCTACACAATCGCAAACAAAGAGCTTCACCAAAAAACAAAGAACACCTCACTTGCAGATAGGGTCTGTGCATACTACCCTCAAACCCCCGACCGATGGGGGTGCAAACCTGATTGGGGGCCCAGGGTAATGCTTTGTGACCCTCACTGTTTTATCAACATTTGCTTTTTTTCAACCTACATTTATTCACATTTCAAATCAAACTGAGCAAATCTGATTATTAGACGATGAAAATTTTCGCGGATTTTGACGTCATTTTTTTTGTTCGTCTAAATCCGTGAATTTGTTTTGCTCATGTAAAGTCTTGAAAAAACACACAATATAAAATTTCCTATTTTGATCCATATTGTTGAATGCGTTACAATGCTTCAAATTTTTAACAAGAAAAAAATCTTCAGTTGACGCTAAAAATTGCTACAAAACATTGTTGATTTGTTTAAGATGGAATGATTTATTACGACATATTTCTAATTTGTATTTAGAAACATTGTATTTATTTTCAATTCTTCTAGTTGAATTGTTCACCGATATTGCATGTGATCCAATATTGAACATAATTATTGTAATGACCTTAAATAAGTAGTAGTGGTAGCAGCCCTAAATAAATCTTGTATCAGCAGCAGCTCTTGAATATGAAATCTGAAGTAACACTCTCTCTTTCGAGTTTACCTCTTTCAAACTGTGTGACATGAACTTTCCACGCTGAAGCTAAAAGGGTCGTGAACGCTTCACACTAAAGCAAAACAACACAGTAAGTCCCACTATGAACATTTTGTTGGGTATGCCAATTACTTCTAGCCATAGAAACTCTTGTTTTAAACTTTCCTTTAGTTAATTTGCCTAATAAATGTTATCTTGCATTGCAAATCAATTGGTCAGTTATTTTGTACATCTAATCTTTTCATCATCATTATTTCATATATTATAAAATGTTCCAGTAACAAAATTTACACGTTTAATTAATGAAGTAGCTAATCACTAAATTAGGTTACCATAGAATTTGTTTTTTATATGAAACATTGCGATGTAGTACAGTGGGGGCCCTGTCTCATAGATTGGAATGTGTCATAAATTCGGGGGTCTCATAAATTAGGCGGGTGGGGGTGTATATAAATTCGGTTGTTATCATAGATTGGGGGGCATGGGACTGTTGCACCGGCCCAGATTTTCTCACAGCAACAACAACAAACATGAGTAGCACATGTTAATAGAAGGGAAAATTAGGGTCATCAAAATGTTGATATTTTGTCCTTGTTTTGGTGTGAGGAGCCCGCCCCCAAATTTGTAAAAATACTTTTGATACACCATATATATATATATATATATATATATATATATATATATATATAAATTTGCTAACAAATGAGCATACGTGATTAAAAAAAATGACCAAAACTTAATAAAAATAAAGTTTTATTAGCAAAATCTTTTATTATTAGAAGGAAGGATGAAAGGATTTTTTATAAAAATAAAAAAATTATTCTTTTTCTTCCTTTCTTTCTGATACTGAGCACTTTTGGACATAAATGATGAACTCCTTAAAACTATATTTTTGATGCATCCTAACGAGTCGACCGAACAATTACAAAAAAAGGTTCGTCTAAGAAACTCTGGAGTCGGAGTGCTGAATATAACCTCAATACAATTCATATTTGTATTAAGCATATACATGTGTGTAGGGTGTGGGTGCGCGCACGCGTGTATGTGTATGTATGTGCATCCTGAAAGATTTAACTTGATCACAGCCTTGTTGGTAAGGTTTTGAATACTCCAAATATACTCCCTGCAGAAGAGTAAGGCACTCCTAAAAGGAATCACCTATTAAGAAATGCTTATGTAGTCAAATATAAACGCCCAATATTTACCTCTTCTTGAATCAAGTAAATTCTTATAGACTCAACCATAATCGACTGAATCAAACAAATTATTATAGACGCAAATAATAATAATAATAATAATAATTACAAAAACAATAACAAAAATAATAATATCGACTTCGATATCAAATAGCGCATCAAGTGTTTGTATATAAAATCTATGAACACACCCAAGTTGACCACGTGATTCAATTGAAGGAATTCTCTCTCTCTCTCTCTCTCTCTCTCTCTCTCTCTCTCTCTCTCTCTCTCTCTCTCTCTCTCTCAATCATGTAAGTTTTCGACCGCCACTCAAGTTGAAAAAAGAAAGGTGTATTATCACATTTTCTTAAATATTTAAAACCTTTGTTTAAATATTCAACAGAATCAGGGATGGACTATACGGAAATGAACGCCTCCAGGTGATTATTCGTCGTTTGAACTTCAAAGTCGACAATGTTAATGTCTCTTAGCACGTAATCATTTTTTTTTCTTCGTAAAGTTTGTTCATCTGACCATGAAATGGCTTCCTTCTGTGTGGAGGAAGAGGAAACGTAAAACAATGAGATTA
This sequence comes from Acanthosepion lycidas, assembly GCA_963932145.1. Taxonomy (NCBI): domain Eukaryota; kingdom Metazoa; phylum Mollusca; class Cephalopoda; order Sepiida; family Sepiidae; genus Acanthosepion; species Acanthosepion lycidas. Next base: position 2,584,359 of record OZ010590.1, on the reverse strand, counting down.
AAGTCGTTACAGTTGATTACACTTAAGAGGATTCTTTTCTTTTAGGCATGAATCGGGTTTTCTTTGCATAGGTATCTGAGGGCAACAACATTTGGAAAATCAAAATAAGTCAAACGAAGAGGAAGAAAAAAATCGGCTGAATGTGAAAAATAGAGAGAAAATTAGAAAAAATGTTTAACGTACGACGAAAAGAATGGAAAAAATTGGGGTGTCTAGTGTGAGAAAAAAAAGTTAAGCGAAGAAGTGAGTTATTCCTGGACAAAAATGGTTGGTTCCTCGTAACGCTTCAGTAAGTACCGGACTCCTGATATGCTCTAGCTAGGACCAGATCAAACTGGAAATGAAGTACTTTTTTTTTTTTTGGTCTGCATATCAACCTCTATCGGTTATTAATGCTGAAATCTAAATATTTTGGACACTATTTCATAGCCACAATCAATTACATTTTGAATGCAATTGTATGCCCTCAGCGTTGTTGGTCATTTTGCTATACAAAATATTGACAGTCATTTTTCTATAAAATGTATTGTTGGTCATTTTGCTATAAAATGTACTGTTGGTCATTTAACTATAAATATATATTGTCGGCCATTTCTTTTATATAAAAATGTATTGCTGGTATTTTTATACTTTCATATTGTTTTTCTTTTAGTGTTCACTATTTGCCAATAGCTGGGACCCTAACAGGTGCTACCACCCCAGGTCAAGGTGAACCTAGGAACAACAGCAATTAAGATGTGGTTCCACGCTCCTCAGAACCTCCCATCTCCCGATCAGAAGCCCTGCTGCCGGATGTAGTTTATCGTCAGACGCAAGAAAATACCTGGGCTTGGTCTACCCAGTACTTACTTTCTAGTCTTGACAGAGAGAAAAAGCATCAATACGGACTTGTGGCTAATGAATTTTTTTTCTATCTTACAAATCCTTTTCTACAGATGAAACTTTGCAAACCTCTCACTAATTTATCGGTATTTTCCTTGAAAAAAAGGTCAGACAAGCTACTTTCCTTAGTTCCACGAGGAAATTAATTATTCATTCTAAGACCCACCACGCCGCCTACATTTGCATCTATAGGTTGTGATGTTCAACCTATGGATCAGGAAGTAACATAATATACACTGGTTAAGTAGGAATGAAAAGAACTTGTATCACATTGGAAATAATACAGTAATCAACATATATTCCAAAATTAAGATGGCCAAAGGATAGTTAGTTGAAACATTGTGACTATATATTAGGTTAGAAAAAAAAACGCGTGTTCCGCCAGCAGCTTAGAAAATCTTCTGCCTTTTGTGGTAAGAAATCCAAATAAAAAAAAGTGATCAGAAAAAAAGCCGAGGGCCGACCATAATTTGCATGCGAATGACGAGACAACGAGATTTCGCGTTAACTGTCCGAGACCGCCTGGCATAAAACATGGGCGCCGCCATTTTGGTTCTTTTTATCGTTGAGCAGCTGGATTTTGCACGACGCACAGACTCGTGCGCGTTTCCGAGGTATGCCGTTTTCACAATTTTCCCCACAAATCGCTATTTGTTTCAATGATGGAATCCAGACGACTTCAGAATTTCTTTTAAATCTTCTGGACAGTCTCTTGTTTACATTGGTAAATGTTGCCATAATCCTGGACTTTAGTTCATCTTTGGTGTTACAAGGCGTTTTGTTGTTCTCTCGCTCAAATGCACCCAACACATAATAATCAAGGGGTTTGCAGTCTGAGGAGTCAGGTGGCTAGATGTAAGGGGTGATGTGGTCACAAAAATTTCTGACGGCCATGACTGGGTTCTTCTGCTTGTGTTGCATGGTACAGAGTCCTGTTTCAAGACATAAGGTTTTCCAGCAGTCACCGTCATGACCCATGGCAGCACTACCTCCTCAAGGCACTTGATGTAGGCCTCCGTGTTGAGTCAGTGGATTTGTGGGAAGATGAATGGAGGCATAACGTCGCCATTACTAGTGATCACTCGAAATATCTTCGTAATCACCTTTAGACCCATCCAACTCTTTCCGAATCCTCTGCACTGTTCTCAGGTGGACACCCAAACACGGTGAAATGTTCATATTCGAGGTTCCGTTGTGAATGCCAAGCATTACGGCATGCCATTTCTAAATTTCTAGCGGAGTTAATGGCGTCTTGGTGCTCTTTTTTCCCAGACAGTGCAGTAGACAAAATCAAAAAGAAACAACGCGCATGCGCAAAATTAAAAATACATTTTAGCAATCGCATCCTGGGTATATATATATATATATATATATATATATATATATATACATATATATTTCCAGCAGTGAAACGATAAGATGACAACTTGAATTCAGGCTCAGTTTTCTTGAAATCCTGAAATCTTCTTACGACCATATCCTCTAAACTCAGCAAATGTTCCCTAATCTTGAAAGAAAATCTTGCAGGCACTTCCTGTTTTTCTAAAAAAGGAAATGACAAAAATTGCCTTAATCTGCTTGCCTTGCAAATAAATCTAGTTTTGTATTGATTGAGCTCATACGCTTCAATAGGTCATGTGCAAACAGCCCCTTTCCATGGAACGTCATATTCAATTCATTTAATTTCTCAAATATATCAGCTGCCAACATATCTCCATTCCTCACATCACATTTTGATCACAAAATCACATGAAATCCCCTTTATATCCAAAAAGAGAAGGATTTCATCCTGTAATCCCTAAACCGATTTTAGGACTTTAAACATTGTTGTGGTAAATCTATATATTCTGCCTCCATATCCTCAAGCAGAGATTTAAATTGTCGATGGTTGAGCGCCCTTGCTCTAATTGTGTTCACCACGCTCACTAACTACCATATGCTTTCCCTGGTGCAAAACGCAATGAAAAGACAAAATATCAATGTCTGGATTTTCTGGTTTTAAATTGTTCTCAAAGAGTTTAATCATACCCACATTCTTCCGGTAATTGCTCTGACTCCATCTGTTGTGATACTTACCATTCTATTCTAAGACAAAGCAATTTTCTACACACAATTCACAACAAATTTAAACAATTCCTGACCAGTGGTTTTATTTTTCATCCATTCTAAACCAAGTACTTCCTCTGTGATGAAAAAACTTTGATAAATTCCATAAAGATAAGTAATTGTGCAGTGTCATGATTATTTGTGCTCTTCTTCACTGCTAAAGAAAACAAAACAAAATCTTTGCACGCAGTTAAAGCTGTTTTGTTATTCCATCACTGATAAAGTCTATGTATTGCACAACAGTACTTCTTGAAAATGTAGCCTCTATAGTACTACACAGAAGTGGCAATTGCTTCGTAAATATGGTCTGTTGCTTCTTAAGGTTTGTAAATATGTTCGGTTGCTTCTTCAGCTTCGTAAATATGGTCTCTTGCTTCTTCAGCTTCGTAAATATAGTTTTTACTTCTTCAGCTTTGTAAATATGGTCTGTTGCTTCCTCAGCTTTGTAAATATAGTCTGTTGCTTCTCCAGGTTTGTAAATATGGTCTGTTGCGTCTTCAGCTTTATAAATATGGTCCATTGCTTCTTCAGCTTCATAAATATGGTCTGTTACCTCATCAGCTTTGTAAATATGGTCTATTGATTCTTCAGCTTCGTAAATATCGTCTGTTGCTTCTTCAGTTTTGTAAATATGGACTATTGATTGTTCAGCTTCGTAAATATGGACTTTTGTTTCTTCAGCTTCGTAAATATGGTCTATTGCTTCTTCAGCTGTGTAAATATGGTCTGTTGCGTCTTCAGCTTTGTAAATATGGTCTGTTGCGTCTTCAGCTTTGCAAATATGGTCCATTGCTACTTCAGTTTCGTAAATAAGTTCTATTACTACTTCACGTTTTAAATATAGTCGGTTGCTTCTACAGCTTGGTAAATATGGTCTAAAGTTTCTTCAGCTTCGTAAATATGGCCTATTGCTTCTTCACGTATTTATAAAGCTGAAGAAGAAACAGACGATATTTATGAAGGTGAAGAAGCAATAGACCATATTTACAAAGCTGAAGAAGCAATGGACCATATATAGAAAGCTGAAGACGCATCAGACCATATTTACGAAGCTTAAGAAACAAAAGACAATATTTACAAAGCTGAAGAAGCAACAGACCATATTTACGGAGCTGAAGAAACAACAGACCATATTTACACAGCTGAAGAAGCAACGGGCCATATTTACAAAGCTGATGATGCAACTGACCATTTTTACAAACCTGAAGAAACAATAGACCATATTTACGAAGCTGAAGAAGCAGTAGACCACATTTACAAAGCTGAAGTAGCAACAGGCTATATTTACGAAGGTGAAGAAGCAATAGACCATATTTACAAAGCTGAAGAAGCAACAGACGATATTTAAAACGTGAAGAAGTAATAGACCATATTTACGAAGCTGAAGAAGCAACAGACCATATTTACGGAGCTGAAGAAACAACAGACCATTATTTACACAGCTGAAGAAGCAACGGGCCATATTTACAAAGCTGATGATGCAACTGACCATATTTACAAACCTGAAGAAACAATAGACCATATTTACAAACCTGAAGACGCAACAGACCATATTTACAAAGCTGAAGAAGCAAAAGACCATATTTACAAAGCTGAAGAAGCAATAGACCATATTCATGAAGCTGAAGAAGAAATAGACCATATTTACAAAGCTGAGGAAGCAACAGACCATATTTACGGAGCTGAAGAAACAAAAGACCATATTTACGAACCTGAAGAAGCAATAGACCATATTTACAAAGCTAAAGAAGCAACAGTCCATATTTGAAGAAGCAAGGGAACATATTTACACAAGTATTGCTTCTTCAACTTTGTAAATATGGTCCGTTGTTTATTCAGTTTTGTAAATATGTTCCCTTGCTTCTTCAGCTTTGTAAATATGGTCTATTGCTTCTTTAACTTTTAAATATGGACTGTTGCTTCGTCAGCTTCGTAATTATGGTCTAATGTTTCGTCAGCTTTGTAAATATGGCCCGTTGATTCTTCAGGTTTGTAAATATGGTCTGTTGTTTCTTCAGGTTTGTAAATATGGTCCATTGTTACTTCAGCTTCGTAAATATGGTCTATTACTTCTTCACGTATTAAATATGGTCTGTTGCTTCTACACCTTTGTAAATATGGTCTATTGATTCTTCAGCTTCGTGAATATAGTCTATTGCTTCTTCTACTTTGTAAATATGGTCTGTTTTGTAAATATTTTCCCTTACTTCATCAGGTTTGTAAATATGGTCTATAGCTTCTTAAGCTTTGTAAATATGGTCTGTTGCTACTTCAACTTCGTAAATATGGTCTATTGCTTCTTCATATTTTAAATATGGTCTGATACATCTTCAGCTTTGTAAATACTGTCTTTTGCTTCCAAGCTTCGTAAATATGGTGTGATACGTCATCAGCGTTGTATATATGATCCGTTGCATCTTCAACTTTGTAAATATGATCTATTCCTTCTTCAGCTTTCTTAATATAGTCTGTTGATTCTTCAGCTGCGTAAATATGGTCTGTTGTTTCTGCAGCTTTGAAAATATGATTTATTGCTTCTTCAGCTTTGTAAATATGGCCTACTTCTTCAACAGTTTCGTAAATATGGTCTATTGCTTCTTAAGCTTCGTAAATATGATCTGTTGTCTCTTCAGCTTCGTAAATATGGTCTGTTGTTTTTAAACTTCGTAAATATGGTTTGTTGCTTCTTTAGTTTCGTAAATATGGTCCGTTGCTTCTTCAGCTTTGTAAATATGATCTATTGCTTCTTCAGCTTTCTTAATATGATCTATTGCTTCTTCAGCTTTGTAAATATGGTCTATTCTTTATTCAGCTCCGTTAATATGGTCTGTTGTTTCTTCCAATTGGCAAATATGGTCCGTTGCTTCTTCAGCTTCGTAAATATGGTCTATTGCTTCTTCAGCTTCGTAAATATGTTCTGTTGATTCTACAACTTCGTTAATATGGTATGTTGCTTCTTCAGTTTCTTATATATGGTCTATTGCTTCTTCATCTTTGTAAATATGGTCTATTGCTTCTTCATCTCTGTAAATATGGTCGGTTGTTTCTTCAACTTCGTAAATATGGTCTGTTTCTTCTTCAGGTTTGTAAATATGGTCTGTTGTTTTGTTACACTTCGTAAATATGGTCCCTTGCTTCTTCAGCTTCGTAAGTATGGTCTATTTCTTCTTCAGCTTCGTAAATATGGTGTGTTGTTTCTAGAACTTCGTTAATATGGTATGTTGCTTCTTCAGTTTCTTAAATATGGTCTATTGCTTCTTCATCTTTGTAAATATGGTCTGTTGTTTCTTCATCTTTGTAAATATGGTCTGTTGCTTCTTCAGTTTCGTAAATATGGATTTTTGTTTCGTCAGGTGCGTAAATATGGTCTGTTGCTTTTCAGCTTCCTAAATATTGTCTATTAATTCTTCAGCTCCGTAAATATGGTCTGTTGTTTCTTCAAGTTCGTAAATATGGGCTTTTGTTTCTTCAACTTTGTAATTATAGTCTAATGTTCCTTCAACTTTGTGAATATGGTCTGATGCTTCTTCCGCTTCGTAAATATGGTCTGTTGTTTCTTCTGCTTTCAAAATATGATTTATTGCTTCTTCAGAATTGTAAATATGGTCCACTTCTTCAGTTTCGTAAATATGGTCTATTACTTCTTCAGCTTCGAAAATATGGTCTGTTGTCTCTTCAGCTTCGTAAATATGGTCTGTTGTTTCTTCAGCTTCGTAAATATGGTCTGTTGTTTCTTCAACTTCGTAAATATGGTTTATTGCTTCTTTAGCTTCGTAAATATGGTCCGTTGCTTCTTCAGCTTTTATATACCATCTATTGCTTGTTTAGCATTTTTAATATGATCTATTGCTTCTTCAGCTTTGTAAATATGGTCTGTTGTTCCTGCAGCTTCGTAAATATGGTCTGTTGCTTCTTCATCTGTGTAAATATGATTTATTACTTCTTCAGCTTCGTAAATATGGTCTATTCTTTCTTCAGCTCTGTAAATATGATCTTTTGTTTCTTCAGCTTCGTAAATATATCTTACGCTTCTTCAGCTTCGTAAATATGGTCTGTTGCTTCTCCCACTTCGTGAATATGGTCCGTTGATTCTTCAGCTTTGTAAATATGGTCTATTCTATATTCAGCTCTGTAAATATGGTCTTTTGTTTCTTCAGCTGCGTAAATATTGTCTGTTGTTTCTTCACCTTCTTGAATATGGTCTATTGCTTCTTCAGCTTCGTAAATATGGTCTGTTGCTTCTTCAGCTTCGTAAATATTGTCTGTTGTTCCTTCAACTTTGTAAATATGGTCTGTTGTTTCTTCAGTTTCGTAAATATGGCCTAATGCTACTTCAGGTTTGTAAATATGGCCTGTTGTTTTTTCAGCTTTGAAAATATGATTTATTGCTTCTTCAGCTTTGTAAATATGGTCTTTTGTTTCGTCAACTTCGTAAATATGGTCTGTTGTTTCTTCAGCTTTGAAAATATGATTTATTGCTTCTTCAGCTTTGTAAATATGGTCTACCTATTCTTCAGTTTCGTAAATATGGTCTATTACTTCTTAAGCTTTGTAAATAGGATCTATTGCTTCTTCAGCTTTGTTAATATGGTCTGTGGCTTCGTCAGCTTCGTAAATATGGTCTGTTGTTTCTTCAGATTGTAAAAATGATCTTTTGCTTCTTCAGCTATGTAAATATGGTCATTTGTTCCTGCAGCTTCGTAAAGATTTTCTGATGATTCTTAAGCTTTGGAAATATGGTCTGTTGTTTCTTCTACTTCGTAAATATGGTCCATTGCTTCTTCAGCTTCGAAAATATGATCTGTTGTTTCTTCAACTTCTTAGATATGGTCTATTGCTTCTTCCGTTTTTTAAATATAGTCTGCTGTTTCTTCAGTTTCGTAAGTATGGTCCCTTCCTTCTTCATCTTTGTTAATATAGTCTGTTGGTTCTTCAGCTGCTTAAATATGGTCTGTTGTTTCTTCAGCTTCGTAAATATGGTCTGTTGCTTCTTCAGCTTTGTAAATATCGTGTATTGTTTCCTCAATTTTGTAAATATGGTCTGTTGATTCTTTAGTTTCGTAAATATGGTCCGTTCCTTCTTCAGCTTTGTAAATATGATCTATTGCTTCTTCAGCTTTGTAAATCTGATCTATTGCTTCTTCAGCTTTGTTAATATGGTCTATTGCTTATTCAGATTCGTAAATATGGTCTGTTGTTTTCTTCAGCTTCGAAAATATGATCTATTGCTTCTTCAGCTTTGTAAATATGGTCTACTCCTTATTCAGCTCCGTTAATATGGTCTTTTGTTTCTTACTCTTCGTAAATATGGTCCGTTGTTTCTTCAGCTTCGTAAATATGGTCTTTTGTTTCTTCAGCTGCTTAAATATTCTTTGTTGTTTCTTCAACTTCATAAATATGGTCTGTTGTTTCTTCTGCTTCGTAAATATAGCCTATTGCTTCTTCAGGTTTGTAAATATGGTCTGTTGTTTCTTCAACTTCGTAAATATGGTCTGTTACTTCTTCAGCTTCGTAAATATGGTCTGTTGTTTTTTCAGCTTTGAAAATATTATTTATTGCTTCTTTAGCTTTGTAAATATGGTCTATTGCTTATTCAGCTCCGTAAATATGGTCTTTTGTTTCGTCTGCTTCTTCAATATGGTCTGATGCTTGTTCAGCTTCGTAAATATGGTCTGTTGTTTCTTCAACTTTGTTAATATGGTCCGTTGCTTCTTCAACTTCGTAAATATGGTCTATTGCTTCTTCAGGTTTGTAGATATGGTTTGTTGTTTCTTCAGCTTCGTAAATATGGTCTGTTGCTTCTTCAGCTTCGTAAATATGGTCTGTTGTTTTATCAGCTTCGTTAATATGGTCCATTGCTTCTTCACCTTCGTAAATATGGTCTTTTGTTTCTTCACCTTCGTAAATATGGTCTGTTGTTTCTTTAACTTCGTAAATATTGTCTGTTGTTTCTTCATCTTCGTAGATATGGTCTATTGCTTCTTCCGGTTTGTAAATATGGCCCGTTCTTCTTCAGTTTCGTAAATATGTTCTATTCTTTCTTCAGCTCTGTAAATATGATCTTTTGTTTCTTCAGCTTCGTAAATATATCTTACGCTTCTTCAGCTTCGTAAATATGGTCTGTTGCTTCTCCCACTTCGTGAATATGGTCCGTTGATTCTTCAGCTTTGTAAATATGGTCTATTCTATATTCAGCTCTGTAAATATGGTCTTTTGTTTCTTCAGCTGCGTAAATATTGTCTGTTGTTTCTTCACCTTCTTGAATATGGTCTATTGCTTCTTCAGCTTCGTAAATATGGTCTGTTGCTTCTTCAGCTTCGTAAATATTGTCTGTTGTTCCTTCAACTTTGTAAATATGGTCTGTTGTTTCTTCAGTTTCGTAAATATGGCCTAATGCTACTTCAGGTTTGTAAATATGGCCTGTTGTTTTTTCAGCTTTGAAAATATGATTTATTGCTTCTTCAGCTTTGTAAATATGGTCTTTTGTTTCGTCAACTTCGTAAATATGGTCTGTTGTTTCTTCAGCTTTGAAAATATGATTTATTGCTTCTTCAGCTTTGTAAATATGGTCTACCTATTCTTCAGTTTCGTAAATATGGTCTATTGCTTCTTAAGCTTTGTAAATAGGATCTATTGCTTCTTCAGCTTTGTTAATATGGTCTGTGGCTTCGTCAGCTTCGTAAATATGGTCTGTTGTTTCTTCAGATTGTAAAAATGATCTTTTGCTTCTTCAGCTATGTAAATATGGTCATTTGTTCCTGCAGCTTCGTAAAGATTTTCTGATGATTCTTAAGCTTTGGAAATATGGTCTGTTGTTTCTTCTACTTCGTAAATATGGTCCATTGCTTCTTCAGCTTCGAAAATATGATCTGTTGTTTCTTCAACTTCTTAGATATGGTCTATTGCTTCTTCCGTTTTTTAAATATAGTCTGCTGTTTCTTCAGTTTCGTAAGTATGGTCCCTTCCTTCTTCATCTTTGTTAATATAGTCTGTTGGTTCTTCAGCTGCTTAAATATGGTCTGTTGTTTCTTCAGCTTCGTAAATATGGTCTGTTGCTTCTTCAGCTTTGTAAATATCGTGTATTGTTTCCTCAATTTTGTAAATATGGTCTGTTGATTCTTTAGTTTCGTAAATATGGTCCGTTCCTTCTTCAGCTTTGTAAATATGATCTATTGCTTCTTCAGCTTTGTAAATCTGATCTATTGCTTCTTCAGCTTTGTTAATATGGTCTATTGCTTATTCAGATTCGTAAATATGGTCTGTTGTTTTCTTCAGCTTCGAAAATATGATCTATTGCTTCTTCAGCTTTGTAAATATGGTCTACTCCTTATTCAGCTCCGTTAATATGGTCTTTTGTTTCTTACTCTTCGTAAATATGGTCCGTTGTTTCTTCAGCTTCGTAAATATGGTCTTTTGTTTCTTCAGCTGCTTAAATATTCTTTGTTGTTTCTTCAACTTCATAAATATGGTCTGTTGTTTCTTCTGCTTCGTAAATATAGCCTATTGCTTCTTCAGGTTTGTAAATATGGTCTGTTGTTTCTTCAACTTCGTAAATATGGTCTGTTACTTCTTCAGCTTCGTAAATATGGTCTGTTGTTTTTTCAGCTTTGAAAATATTATTTATTGCTTCTTTAGCTTTGTAAATATGGTCTATTGCTTATTCAGCTCCGTAAATATGGTCTTTTGTTTCGTCTGCTTCTTCAATATGGTCTGATGCTTGTTCAGCTTCGTAAATATGGTCTGTTGTTTCTTCAACTTTGTTAATATGGTCCGTTGCTTCTTCAACTTCGTAAATATGGTCTATTGCTTCTTCAGGTTTGTAGATATGGTTTGTTGTTTCTTCAGCTTCGTAAATATGGTCTGTTGCTTCTTCAGCTTCGTAAATATGGTCTGTTGTTTTATCAGCTTCGTTAATATGGTCCATTGCTTCTTCACCTTCGTAAATATGGTCTTTTGTTTCTTCACCTTCGTAAATATGGTCTGTTGTTTCTTTAACTTCGTAAATATTGTCTGTTGTTTCTTCATCTTCGTAGATATGGTCTATTGCTTCTTCCGGTTTGTAAATATGGCCCGTTCTTCTTCAGTTTCGTAAATATGTTCCCTTCATTCTTCAGCTTTGTAAATATGATTTATTGCTTCTTCAGCTTTGTCAATATAGTGTGTTGTTTCTTCAGCTACGTAAATATGGTCTGTTGATTCTTCAGCTTTTTAAGTATTGTGTGTTGCTTCTTCAGAGGCTTAAATATTGTCTGTTGTTCCTGCAACTTCGTAATTATGGTCTGTTGCTTCTTCAGTTTCGTAAATATGGTCCGTTGCTACTTCAGCTTTGTAAATATGATCTATTGCTACTTCAGCTTTGTTAATATGGTCTATTGCTCCTTCAGCTTTGTTAATATGGTCTATTCCTTATTCAGCTCCGTAAATATGGTCTGTTGTTTCTTCAGCTTTAAAAATGTATGTGATGCTTCTTCAGCTTCGTAAATATGGTCTGTTGTTTCTTACACTTCGTAAATATGTTCTGTTGTTTCTTCAGCTTCGTAAATTTGGTCTGTTGCTTGTTCAGTTTCGTAAATATGGTCTATTGCTACTTCAGGTTTGTAAATATGGTCTGTTGTTTCTTCAGCTTCGTAGATATGGTCTATTGCTTCTTCAGGTTTGTAAATATGGTCTGTTCTTTCTTCAGCTTCATAAATATGACCTGTTGTTTTTTTCTATTGCTTCTTCCGCTTTGTTAATATGGTCTGTTGCTACTTCAGCTTTGTTAATATGGTCTATTGCTTCTTCAGCTTTGTTAATATGGTCTATTCCTCATTCAGCTCCGTAAATATGGTCTGTTCTTTCTTCAGCTTTGAAAATCGATCTGATGCTTCTTCATCTTCGTAAATATGGTCTGTTGTTTCTTACACTTCGTAAATATGTTCTGTTGTTTCTTCAGCTTCGTTAATATGGTCCATTGCTTCTTCACCTTCGTAAATATGGTCTTTTGTTTCTTCACCTTCGTAAATATGGTCTGTTGTTTCTTAAACGTCGTAGATATGGTCTATTGCTTCTTCCGGTTTGTAAATATGGCCCGTTCTTCTTCAGTTTCGTAAATATGTTCCCTTCATCCTTCAGCTTTGTAAATATGGTCTGTTGTTTCTTCAGCTTCATAAATATGATCTGTTGTTTTTTTCAGCTTCGTAATTATGGTTGTTGCTTCTTCAGCTTCGGAAACAATGTCTGTTGTTCCTTCAAGTTTGTAAATGTGATCTGATGCTTCTTCAGTTTCGTAAATATAGCCTATTTTTTCTTCAGGTTTGTAAATATGCTCTGTTGTTTCGTCAGCTTCGTAAATATGGTCTGTTGTTTCCTCATCTTCTTAAATATAGTCTGTTGCTTCTTCAGCTTCTTAAATATGGTCCATTGCTTCTTCAGCTTTGTAAATGATCTGTTGTTTCTTCAGCTTCGTAAATGTTGTCTATTGCTTCTTCAGCTTCGTAAATATGATCTGTTGTTTTTTCAGCTTCGTAAATATGGTTTTTGCTTCTTCAGCTTCGGAAACAATGTCTGTTGTTCCTTCAACTTTGTATATATGGTCTGTTGCTTCTTCAGTTTCGTAAATATAGCCTATTGCTTCTTCAGGTTTGTAAATATGCTCTGTTGTTTCTTTAGCTTCGTAAATACGGTCTGTTGTTTCTTCAGCTTCTTAAATATAGTCTGTTGCTTCTTCAGCTTCTTAAATATGATCCGTTGCTTCTTCAGCTTTGTAAATATGATCTATTTCTTCTTCCGCTTTCTTAATATGGTTTGTTGCTTCTTCAGCTTCGTAAATATGGTTTGTTGATTCTTCAGCTTTGAAAATATGATTAATTGCTTCTTCAGCTCCGTAAATCTGGTCTTTTGTTTCGTCAGCTTCGTAAATTTGGTCTGTTGCTTCTTCAGCTTCGTAAATATGGTCCATTGCTTCTTCTGTTTCGTAAATATTGTCCGTTGCTACTTCAGCTTTGTAAATATGATCTATTCCTTCTTCAGCTTTGCAAATATGGTCTGTTGTTTCTTCAACTTCGTAAATGTGGTCTGTTGCTTCTTCAGCTTCGTGAATATGGTCTGATGCTTCTTCAGTTTCTTAAATATGGTCTTTTGTTTCTTTAACTTTTAAATATGGTCCGTTGCTACTTCAGCTTTGTAAATATGATCTATTGCTACTTCAGCTTTGTTAATATGGTCTATTGCTTCTTCAGCTTTGTTAATATGGTCTATTCCTCATTCAGCTCCGTAACTATGGTCTGTTGTTTCTTCAGCTTTGAAAATCTATCTGATGCTTCTTCATCTTCGTAAATATGGTTTGTTGTTTCTTACACTTCGTAAATATGTTCTGTTGTTTCTTCAGCTTCGTAAATTTGGTCTGTTGCTTCTTCAGGTTTGTAAATATGTTCTGTCTGTTTCATGCTAGAGGCAATCGTCAGGCCTCTGTCGCCTCTAAGTGTTGACTTCTATGTTCACTTTTATACTTATTGTTACACCGGCCTTCTAACACAAGGGAATTACACCGATTCTCACTATATATAGTGCCAGTAATACCTACCCGGCGTGTAAGCAGCGACAGTCAGTCGTTCACTTTCTGTCCGGCTGGACTCTCCGCTTTCGGGCGGGATGAACCCGAAGGAAGCTACGCCGAAGGGCGGAGTCTCCTTCGGGGAGGTAGACCGGCCCAGAACCCGTTTATACGGGTTCAATGGGCATATTTTTGGCCGAGCCCACGGGCTCGGAATGCCCACGTTAAAAAGGCCTTGTGCCACATGACGCCCTCGTGGGGGGGGGCTGAATATCGTAAGCAGCGACAGTACTACAACTGCCTAGCTGAGTAGTACCCGTTTCCGACCTTTGTATCTGTGATGTTAAATACACTTGTTCCTTAAACCAACCTCGTCTTGATTTTCTTAATTTTACTATTGTGCCACGACACAACAGATTGGCGACGTCGGAATCGAAACGATATCACTGCAGACAATCACCTAAAGTGATTGAAATACAAGGATTCGCAAGATTCTTACGGCAAAACACCTTCGTCATTTCAAACAGATATTTGGATACGCAAGGATTAATAGCAAATTAATTACTACAATAGTAATTTGGCGACGTAAAAAAAATAAAAAATAAAAACAACCAAAAATTTGCTACCAAAAGTCTACAGCGTGAGAACGCGAATAATATTGTCAATTATTAAAATAGTTGAAAATACTGACACCAAGTGTTTCGGAAAAAAAGGGTTCACTGTAGAAACCAGAGTTTTTTCACGGTAGGATTTTTTGTTTTTGTTTTTCTCCTCTTCAAAGTTAAATGATTTGTCGAGTGAAAAATATATATTCGCGTAAGTCATTTGTGCTTAACAAAGACTGTTAAATATTCGAGTCATATTTGTACAAAACCACAAAGAGGTTGAAAAAAAAAATTTGTGACTTTCCCATTAGTCGACACTCCTTAAAGCGACGGATTTTTTTTTTTTTTTTACGAGAAATACCGCATGCAACAAATGACATTTGCAAAATGATTTTTTTTGTAACAAAGAAAAACTTGAATTGACTTTTTGGCTAAGAAATAATATATTTCTTGTTTGTGTATTAGTTGAGCAAACTAATTTTATTAAGCAAGCCTTGGGAAAACTGGTTTGTTTAATACAAGTGTAAACTGTATGGTGCGTAAATTGAATTCGTACCATGGACGCAGAATTAAGAGTCTCTTCTTCAATTGTTCAAATTTCAAACGGAACAAAGTCTCGCGTTGCAAAAGCAACAACTTCAACAACTTGAAAGTGAGGAGAAATTTAAAAAAGAGTTGTTGGAACAACAGAAACGTGTCGAAGAAATCTTTATGAAAACACAGGAGGAACAGAGGAAACTTCTGGAGGCAACACAGTTAACGAATGCAAGCGAGAATCATAATGCATTCTCCCAGACGGCTGTGTGGAACGCTATTGAAAGTTTCAATTATAATCCAGAAGACGATGTCACGTTTGCTCATTTCTATAGAAGATATGAGGATATTTTTGTATCGGATTGCGGTACATGGACAGACGCTAAAAAAGTTAGGTTTCTGCTAAGAAAATTGGGAACTGCCGAGCATACAAAGTTCGTGAATTTTATCCTTCCAAAAAAGACCAGCGAGTTGAAATTCCAAGAGACAGTTACTCTACTAACAGAACTGTTTTCTACAAAAACTTCTCTTTTTCACAGGAGATATAAGTGTATGAATGTCACTAGAAGAGAGGAAGATGATTACACTACTTATGCAAGTATTGTAAACAAACATTGCGACGACTTTAAACTGGAGGAATTATCATCAGATAATTTTAAATGTTTAATATTTGTGCAAGGGCTGGTTTTAGGTAAAGACTCTGAGATCAGGCGTCGTGTTTTAAATAAACTCGAAAACGAGCCGAATTTAAAACTACAAAGCTTAGCGGAAGACTGTGAACGGTTTGTTGCGTTGAAACAGGACAGTCGTGACATAGAGGAAAGCGGAGTGTCGCACATTAAAAAGGTCCATCAGAAGAAAAATTTAACTTCAAAAAATAACCAGAGGAAAAAACAGGGAAAAGATCCACCTGGACCGTGTTGGGGGTGTGGAGATAAACATTGGTACAATGAGTGTCCCTACAAATTCAAACAATGTGACAACTGCTACCAGAAAGGGCATAAGGCATCACATTGTAGGAAAAAATCTGGTAGAAAGAAGACATCCATTAAACTAACGAAAATTGAACCTGAGGAATGAAATATCCGGAAATTTGTACAGGTCAAAATGTTTAAAAAGAAAGTAAGACTACAGCTTGATAGTGGGTCTGATATTTCCATCATTAATGTACAGACATGGAAGAAGCTTGGGAGACCCACTATGATTAAATCACAAAAAACGGCGAGAAGCGTCAGTGGTGAAAAAATCACCTTCGAAGGAGAATTATTGACGAATATTTCTTTTCAGAATAAGACCGAAAAAGCGAAAATTTTTGTCATGCGAAAATCAAATAACCTCTTTGGAACTGATCTGTTCGAAAAATTTAGACTATGGGATCTGCCTTTAAGCTCTTTTTGCCAAAAAGTTGAGGATTCGAATGTGGAGGCAGAAAAACTTAAGAGGGAGTTAAAAGAGAATTTTCCAGACGTATTCACAGGCGGTCTTGGAAGGTGTACAAAAGCGGTAGCAAAATTTGAAGTCAAAGAAAATGAACAGCCAGTGTTCAAAAAGAAAAGAAAGGTTCCATACGCCGCTATAGAACAAATAGACGGTGAATTAGAAAGACTCGAAAACATGGGTGTCCTCGAAAAATATTGATCACAGTGAGTGGGCTACGCCAACAGTTTACATCAAAAAGAAGAGCAAGGAGATTAGGGTTTGTGCTGATTTCTCAACAGGTTTAAACAATGCATTAAAGGATCACCATTATCCCCTTCCGAGCCCTGAAGAAATATTCGCGAAACTGAGTGGAGGGAAATGTTTTTCTAAAATCGACCTCAGTGACGCGTATTTACAAATCCCAGTCGATCAGGAGTGTTCAAAGCTGCTATGCATCAATACCCATAAGGGATTGTACAAGTTTAACAGACTTCCTTTTGGGGTCAAAGTCGCCCCTGCGATTTTTCAGCAAACAATGGACATGATGTTAAGTGGGTTGGACTTCGCAGTAGGGTACCTGGACGATGTGTTAATGAATAGCGCTAGCAAAGAACAACACAAAGCTCATGTAAACCAAGTATTCAAAAGGATCCAGGATTATGGATTTAAACTGAAACAGGAAAAATGTACCTTTTTCATGGAAAAATAAAATACTTGGGGCAAATCATCGATGAACATGGAAGAAGGCCGGATCCAGATAGATCGAGTGCAATAAGGGACATGCCTGCTCCAGAAAACATTGCGTCTCTACAAAGTTTCTTAGGTTTGGCGAATTATTACAATGTATTCGTGCCAAATATGCATAAACTAAGATCACCCTTGAATGAATTGTTAAGGAAGGACCAAAAATGGGTCTGGACGCATGAGTGCGAAGAAGCATTTCAGGAAATTAAAGATATATTAACGTCTGACTTGTTTCTGGCACATTATAATCCCAAGCGTGATATTATAGTTGCAAGCGATGCCAGTGCCTATGGCATAGGAGCATGCATACTACACAAAATAGATGATGGAAAAATAAAACCCATAGCCCATGCATCCCGTTCACTTTTACCAGCCGAAAAGAACTACTCGCAAATCGAGAAAGAGGCGCTAAGCATTATATTCGCAGCAAAGAAATTTCATCGTTTCTTGCACGGTAGACAATTTCTGTTACAAACAGATCACAAACCTTTACTATCGATTTTTGGATCGAAAAAGGGACTACCACAACATACGGCGAACAGACTCCAAAGATGGGGTACCATTCTTCTGAATTATAATTTTCAAATGGAGTATGTACCATCTAAAAAACTTGGTCATGCAGACGGCTTATCAAGGTTAATACCTAAGCACACAAAACCATTGGAGGATATGGTAATAGCAGCCATTCAAGCGGAAGTTGAAGTAAAAAATACTTTATGTGACACGATAAGAGAACTTCCAGTAACGCTTGATGAGATTAAGAGTAAGGCAGAGGTGGACGAATTTATTATAAGCACGAAAGAAAAAAATCAACAGTAACCAACTGGATGAGGAAATTTATTCAATTTGTGATAACGTCCTGTTATATAGCGACAGGGTCGTAATTCCTACGACATTACAGAAAAGAATGCTCAAGGAATTCCATGTAGGACATCCAGGCATATCAAGAATGAAAAGCCTTATGCGCTCTTTCGTTTTCTGGCCAAACATGGATAAGGATATAGAAGAAAAAGTCAGGGAGTGTAGAGGATGCGCATTAGCTATGAAAGCTCCTCCGACTCAATTCGGATCGTGGGCAAAACCGGACCGACCTTGGTCGAGAATTCACTTGGATTTTGCTGGACCGTTAGATGGTTTCTACTATCTCATTGTTATAGACAGTCTAAGTGGCCGGAAGTACTGAAGTGCAAGAACCCCACATCCGAGGCAACTATTAACTTCCTGTATGAACTATTCGCTAGGTTTGGAGTTGTAGACTGCATTGTCACAGACAATGGAACGCAATTCACTTCTACCGAATTTAAACATCTCTGCGAGGATTATCTAATCGAGCATATAACCATTCCACCATACCACCCAAGAAGTAATGGGTAAGCGGAGAGATTCGTAGATACGTTCAAGAGATCCCTGAGAAAAGCTAGTGGATCACCGACGGATAAGTCAATCCAACAGTTCTTACAAGTTTACAGGGTCACTCCGAATGCAAACATCGAAACGTCGAAGACACCTGCTGAGGTCATGTTCGAACGCAAGGTTAGATCAATTTTCCACAAGTTGTTACCAAACCAGGATAGGCCAAACCTCAAAAAACCGATAACAAAAAAACGGTATAAAGTTGGCGAAAGAGTTTTCTACAAGATTCATAGAAATAATAGGACCTTTTGGGAGTCCGGCACTATTGAGAAACAAATAGGCAACATGGTCTATATGATTAAGGGACCAGATTTCGTGCACAAACGTCACACTAACCAAATCCGGAAAAGATAGTCGAACAGTGAGGTGACCAGATCGCCCGAGGAGGACATCATGGACACAATGTTTGATACTTTTCAGGTGCCCATACCAGAGACAGCTCCTGAGAATAGGAGGTCAAAAAGAAAACGGAAATCAACGGAGTTGATTAGGGTGAATCCAAAACAAAAACGTTATTAATTCCCAGACGGGATATTTTCAAAGGTCGGTGTTACACCGGCCTTCTAACACAAGGGAATTACACCGGTTCTCACTATATATAGTGCCAGTAATACCTATCCGGTGTGTAAGCAGCGACAGTACTACAACTGCCTAGCTGAGTAGTACCCGTTTCCTACCTTTGTATCTGTGATGTTAAATACACTTGTTCCTTAAACCAACCTCGACTTGATTTTCTTATTTTTACTATTGTGCCACGACACAACACTTATATATATATGTGTGTGTGTGTGTGAGAGAGATAGAGAGAGAGAGAGAGTGTGTGTGTGTGAGAGAGAGAGTGTATGTGTGAGTGTGTGTATGTGTTTGTGAGAGAAAGAGTGTGTGTGTGTGTCCATGCGTATGTATTTCTGTCAAATTTTAGATATAATTAAATATATATCTGTAAAAGTACAATTTGAATAAAAACAAAAGTAAAACAAATCTTGCCGACGCATTTCTTAAATTTAAATATTTTGAAAAATAAAAAACGTTTTTACTTTTGTTTATAAATACTTGTTGCAAAATGAAATCCTTCTATTGTTGTAATTTTTATGAAATCTGGTGTACCGTCTGACCCTTCCAACTATCGGCCTATTTAACTTCTTTTCTTGGGTAAACTCCTAGAAGATCTAATTAATTTTGAATTGTTTAATAATAATCTTATTATCTTATTTTTCAGACAAGCAATATGACTTTTATTTCTCCAGGTCAACTACTGATGTACTGACAATAATTGGAGAAAGAGTCTACCAAACTCTCAAGAAGAATGGTACTGACCGGGCAGTAGCTTTGGACATTATCGAAAGCTTTCGACAGAATTTGTTATGCAGGTCTTCTCCACAATCTGAAAAGTTACGGTGTCTGTAGATACATTTTTGAACTGATCCAATTTTTTCTATCGAATCGTGAAATAAAGATAATCCTGAACGGCCATTCTTCCAGTTTCTATCGGACTAATCCTTGGCCCTACTTTCTTTTTGATCTTCATTAATCACCTTCCCGATGACATCAACTCTCAACTTGACAATTACGCTGATGGCACAACCATTTAGTTCCGTGTCGATAGTAAGTCTAATCAGTTTGATAAGGCAGCTGATAACTAAAACTAACTTCAGTCTGTTATTAGCTGGGTCAAAGGATAGCCTGTTCATTTTAACGGCTCCCAAATTAAACTGCTCTCTATTAATTATTTGAGAGACACCTCTCTGCTTTCCATCAACATGGCTGATGCTGACCTCCAGGTGTGTGACTCGCTGTGCCTTCTTCAGTTAACGTTCGCGTCTAACATGAAAAGTGGAAAGACTATATTGAATGCATTGCTAGATGAGCTGCTAGAAAAGTTGGTTTACTGTGTTGTGCTAAACGGTTTTTATCTCCAGAGTATCTAACATATCCTATGAATTTATCATGCTTCCAGGCTTCCTTTGCTGCCATATTTGAGCGCAGTCTCCTGCTATCTACCTAGAGATCTTTGAGAAAGTCCAAAGAAGAATCAGTAATATTATTGGTCCTGATCTGGCGCCTCGGTTTCAGTCACTTTCCCACTCTGCCCTAAAGTTGCCTCCTTTTACCTTTTCTATAAATACTTCCATGGCAATTGTTCGGATGAGCTCTTCGTTATGGTGCCTAGACCCTTCATTTAAGCGCAGTGCTAGAGTGGCGACGAGGACCCATCAATTTACAGTTGTGTTGGTAGATGTAACCGTAAATTCTATGCTAACAATTCTTTTCTCGCACTTATCGCTTGTGGCGCTCCCTTCCGGCTCCATGCTTTCCAACCAACTTTAATTTGCAAAAGTTTAAATGCAATGTCAATCGCTATCTGTTGTCCTCCTGATTACTCTTCCTCTGTTCTCGCTCCATAGCAATTGTTCCTGTTTCTAACTCTTTCACAACCACTTGCGTCTCAGTGGCTTTACTGCCTTACTTGGGGTGAACTCGATTAAAAAGAAGAAGAAAATTTAAATGCAATGTCGTCAATCGCAATCTGTTGTCCTCCTGATTTCTCTTCCTCTGTTCTCGCTCCCTACCACTTGTTCCTGTTTCTAACTCTTTCACACCCAGTAACCTCTTGAACTCGATTAAATATATATATATATATATATATATATATATATATATATATATATAATGTCAAGTTTCTGTGTTTCAATTAAATGAATACAAGGAAATGAAAGAGAAAAATGTAGAAATGTTGTTTTACAAGTCGTTTATTGATAACTCGGCTGTCCTTCAAGTGAGGCAGCATTTTCGAGTGACCGCTACAAACTGTCTATGATATGTTACAATGATTCAGTACAACTAATCCCACGACAGATAATTATTATTCATGCAACACAATGTCCGTATTCTGCGGTCGACTCTGTGCATGGATGTCATTTTGCAGTGCGTCTTGTCCTTCGCAACAAAAGAAGTCCTGACGTTTTCATCCATTCTCGACCACCTTTACGCCCCACGCTCCATAAGTTTCTTTGATGTGACGCGATTTCAGCTGGATTCGCAAAGAGTCGCCGTTCATGGCTGGAAAGTGCTGATTCGCATTGCACGGAACGGTAACGCAAGTGCAGCCATATTTCATGCAGTTTCGTTTTCTATAAAACTGAAAAGGCAAACGCCTGTCTCTTTTTCCTGTTCAGGTTAACGATCTACCTATGTACCGGTATGCCCGTATGAATTTCTACGTCTATTTCGACCCCCTTCTGTTATAATCACAATTGAATGAGCAGCCATTTTCTCACCTTTGCCAGGGGAGGTAATCCTGTGGAGAACGCTTTGTGCACCGCTACTGTCGTTGCGTGAGAATGAAAAGATCGCGATTAATGTTAGAGTTCGTGACATTAGAACTAAAATAATATGAACCACCTCGACCTGAATTTGAACCCGTGTGACTGATTTAATTTTACGGATCTCCTACATGAATGATTTATTTCCCCATTTTTTCTTTTTTTTTTTTAATCTGAATTTTAAAATATATGTTCTTATTGTGTGACGGCTGATATATTTTTTATATAAACTGAAAAAATCAACTGCAAATATTGACTTTCGAAAATAACCTCCTATGACGTACAGCAGGCGTCTTTCAATATAATCTTCTTTGTTAATGCACTTAATTCAGTGCTGAATATTAAGCGCATACGTAGATATCATTTACTCCTCCCACGAGAAAATGTGGCACAAGGCCTTTTTGTTGTAGTATTCTTATAAAGGCTTCGAGTAAAGGGTAAAATTATCTAGCTCCTTCAGCATTTGTCACTTGGTACTCTCTGGGGCATCCTTGATTAAACATAGCCCTACTTCATATAGTGCAATGGAGAAGTGCTTCCTTAAGTGTGGATTTTCTAGTTCGGTAAATACCCTTTTACTGACAGCAAAATAATCAAATTTTAAATTTTTATTGTTTATTCATTTAAAATGCAGTCGTCGTCGGCTTGATCTCGTATCCAAGAATTTAATTTCTTCTTTGCTGATCGCTTCCTTTATGATGATAGCGTGTGATGACTCCATTCACCGCCAACATGCAGTTTCAGGACTAGAAGCTTCCAGTTTCAGTAAAAACCTGCTTTCGCTATCCATTCCCTATTACCGTTTGGCTTTGCAAGTGTTGACTGGAAGTGAAAGTATATCAGACTAGAAGAAAGTTGCCAGGAACTGACCTACACACTTGATTTCATGAACTCCCTCTGCGGCATATATAGAATAAAACCTACAACGGACTGCTGCTTATAATTTCGAGTGACGCTTTCTGTAGCATGTCCATTAAGCGTAGCCCTCTTCATCCTCTGGATCTGTTATATAATCGTTATCCGCTTGTTGCACTGTTGGCTTTTTGTGGGGTTGGTTGCGCTTAGTTTGGTACCTCGTCTTCGACCTTACAGCCAAAGGTAGGTTTATCGGTAGTTTAGAACCCCCGACAGCATCGCTCTCAGGGTCATTAAAACTAAAATAACACCTTTATTAGAAAAATATATTCAATTTGAATACAGGTATCGTTAAAATAACTTTAAAGTGCTTGATTTTACTCTTTTCCTGTTACCAAGGGTTGTTGCCAAACAAAAAGGAAATTAACCCTCAAGATATGAATGTCTCTTTCAATTTAATTCATTGTGCGCGGCTGTACGTTTGCGTGTATGCGGGTGTATTTTAATTCAATGTCAGCCTTAAAACTATTTCTGCAATGATTTTTTTAAAAAAGAAAAAAAATTAAATAATTCTATAAATTTCCGAAAAGTTCAGTAAAATCTGATAATTATCTGATTTTAAAAACAAAATCTTGTAATTATCTGATTTTAAAAACAAAATCTTGTAATTATCTGATTTAAAAAACAAAATCTCGTAATTATCTGATTTTAAAAACAAAATTAGTCTTAAAAAAAATGAAAATTTTGCTTTGTCTCCTACTTTAGGTTTTTATTACTCAGCAGAGGGAAGGGGTGTGTCTATACTTAATGGGAGGAGGAGGGAATATATTATATCAATCTCTTATTTCGGTCTTATTTTTCGTACTTAGCTGGTGCTGGTAAGTGATAACCATATAGAAAGCCGGTTGGCCATTAGTCTGCTTGATATCAAATATGCACCAGGAAAAATGCTACCAAGCTAAATATATTTTAATAGAGGTTATGGTTTCCTCTTTTGAAAATTGAAAACACCTCTTTTGGACCACCTCTGAGCAAATCTAGTTTTAAGGGATAATTTGCAAACCAGATCTGAATTAATGAACCTAAGCTAAAACGTAGCCGTATTTTATCATTTATCAGCTGGCATATATTAGCAGTCATGTATATAGCAGTCAAGCAGTGGGTTAACATAAAAAAAAAACTAACACGTAACGAAGAACTACCATTTCGATATGTCTTTCAGTGAATGAATTACTGACCAAACACACAGAATTTAGAAATCAATAATTGGTATGTCAAATTCAATTTGACAAATAAAACAGTCTGCAGGGTGAAATAGAAAGAGAGTTGACAGTTGGACAGATATTTTAGAATATTTCCAAGCAACCCATATGTTGCTCTCAGACCTTTGCTTTCACTGTATGGAGTTTCAATATGATCACGTGATATCTGAATTTGCGGACGAGTCAACAAAGGAAGTTTTATATATCAGGAACCATTGATGTTGAGAACATGAAATTTTGCCTGGTTATAAATGTTGTTAATAGAGACAAATTGGCAGCATAATTTTATCTTCACTTTGACCTCTTTCTTTTTGGATGTCTTGACGGTTTTGTGTGCTTCAAGCAAGGTATGACTAGAGAACTCACCCCGAAAAACCTAACTTGCTATGGTAACCAGGGCATCAATGCTGAGAGTTATGGCCGCATACTCGTCAGTAGTCTCTACGGGACTAAAGGAAAAGCGACACCGTCTGTGTGTTTATGTGGGTGCTTGGCTGATGGCACAAGCACATTTTACTTGCTTATGCACGACACAGACATTTGCATATAGATTCACAAGTAACACGAGTAAGACAAAATAGAAAATTAGTCCTTCTTTATAGTTTGATTGATTTCAAACTCTATTGTTTATTTAATGCCGAAATCAGTAGTAATAATCTTAAAAATGTTGGAAAATATTTTGCGTAATCTAATTTTAGCAATGTTAAATTTAAATTTACTACAGTCATCGGATTTATTCTCTGATTATGTCGTGTATGGACGACTATACTTTAAAACAGGGGCACGTTACGAATTATTTAATATACGCAGAAAAATTAAAAATGGTTATAAAAATCTTGATACAAAATTCTTTGTATAAAGCTTTACAATTTTTGATTAGTAAATATAGTTTTCACTTAACTTAAGCACCAAACCGGCTGAAAGTAATGCAGAATTTTAAAAGAATTCTATATTATAAATTATTATAATTAAATTTTTTTAAAAAAATGAAAAAAAATTGTGAAAATTCAGTATTCATCAAAAAAAAAAAATTCTTGAGACAATAGTGTCCTTCATAAATCTTATTTATAGATGCAATTAAAAGCTTTTCGAATTAAATAATGTCATAGTTTAACTCTAATTTCTTTTATTATTTTACGATTCGGAGCAGATTTTCGGGAAATGTTCAGTAGTTTGAAAAAGAAGACTGGTGATTTACTTTCTCCAAAGAGTTCTGCTTTTGACTAATAAAATAATGTTCGAGATTGAGATATAATTTTTCGACATTTCATGAAATTAAGTAAGTGGGGGTTAACATATGTAAAAAAAAATATTTTTTACCAAGATTTTCAAAAATAATTTTATTCACTTGAGAATAAGTCCTGAAAGTTTCATTAAAATCCGACAATTATTTCATTTTTGCCAGAATTTCCAAATCAATGTGTTTTTCAGCTGAAAATGGCGCTAAAACACTAATCGAAAATAATATGTCGGCCAGTGACGTAGAAAAAACGATATTTTTTAACAAAAATTTCGAACATGATAGGTTAAAAAAAAAATAATAAAAATATTCTTTGTTTTTTTCTTCTCTTAATAACAACATAAACATTTTCACGATAAAACTTTGTTTTTATTAAGTTTGGGGACTCTTTAGGGCTATGATGTATATTTTCAGCGACAAAATATAGAGTAGATACCTTCATGAGATCGCTAAAAAGAGCATAGCATGATGAAAAAGACGCCAAACTTGACGAAAACAAAATTTTTATTTTATCTAATTATTAAGAAGAAAGATCAAAGTATTTTGGAGGTATTATTTTACATTTTTTAATCGTTCCAAAATTTTCCTTAAAAATCTTGTTTTTAGTCAGCAAAATTGACAGATAATCAATCATGTCAACCATTTTTTTCCATTTTATAAAAAAAAAATGAAAATCTCAGTTTGAAAATCTTTTAAAAATTAATTATAATTTTTTCGAAACTTATTTTAAGAAAATCAGAAAATATAGTGTTTACTTAAAATATTTTGAAATTACATTACATTTCTACCCCGAAAAGATTTAGTTTGAAAATAAAACAAAGCAGGGCATAACATTTCGTGTCCCTTGACAGGTGACGAAAGAAATTTTCATTACGTATTGATAGCTTACGCGAAGATAATTTATTCTACGGAAGGAGAGAAGTGAACACATTATTTACCTCGTTATTTTAAAGGAAAACTTTCAGCGGTCTGATTTTTTTTGTACTTAGCTTTCACCTTTACGTTTACGATGTTTATGGAAAATATATTATAAAGAAATTAAAATAAGACTGTTGAGAGTGAGATTAAATTTCATAAGAAAGGTATCTAATTAAAAAAATTATTAGATATTTTTACTATAAAATGTATCTTTCTACATTCATAGCGTTTTGTTTTTGTTTGGGGGTTCCCTGTTTGCCCATGGCTATGAACATAACAGGTGTTAGGTCCCTAGGTGAGGGTGAGCTTGGGGATAATAACAATTAAAAGGTAGTTCTACGTTCCTCAAAAGATCCAATCTCCAGATCCCAGGCCCCATGCGGACGGGTGTAGGTTATCGTCATATCCAGGACTGTTTATATAATGTAGATGAAGCCAAATACAATTGAACTGAAAGCCCGACTGACGGAAAGAAAACCAGTCTTTTTATAATATAGATGAAGCCACGAAGAAATGACTGCGAAAACTAGTTTCTTCGCAACATATTTTAGGCAATCGATTCGCTTAAAGTCATTAATCTCGCTCATAACCCAAATACATTCACGCACTGCGTTTGGGTTAAAATCGTTATATTGTCTAATAGTTTCCACTGTTATCCTATTATAACTGTTCTTGTCCCACCGCTTGTTAGTTCACACGACCGTTACGTCCTCTCAATATCTCATAAATAATGGACTATTCTCTTTTCATCGTGTGGAGAGAGTGGAAATGAGAGTACTTGGTTTCAATAAGAAAATGAAAGAAAAAAGAAAAAAGGAAGAGAGAAGCGTTGAACGTCTCCTGTCAGTACCTCGTAAATAGTGGACTATTCCGTTTTGATCGCGTAAAAACATGGGAAATGATAATACTCGGATTCAGTGAGAGCAAGAAAGAAAGAAAGATAGAAAGAAAGAAAAAAGAAGCGAAGATAGAAGAGTTCAACACTTGTTTCTGTGAAATGGGAAAAAGTTGACAATTCCAAATCTTTTTATTTGTACCCCCTTACTTCTTAAAATAACGACCAGCATTCATATTTATGATTACTATTGCAATGTTTCGGTTTTCGAAATTTTGAACGAAACGTAGAGTTTGTAAATGTTGACAAAAAAGTTTACGATAACTTCAACAACACTGCAAGGATTTTAACACGCGTCAGCGTGTTGTAAAAAAATCTACTATTATTAAATATCGTTAATGTTCCTCACCTGTCTATATAAGGTTACATTCGCAAATTAAAGAAGTCGAGAGGTTGAGCGGTCGAGAGAGAGAGAGAGAGAGTAGGGTCGAGCGGTCGAGAGAGAGAGGTCGAGCGGTCGAGAAAGAGTGTGGGGTCGAGCGGTTGAGAGAGAGAGAGGTCGAGCGGTCGAGAGAGAGTGAGGGGTCGAGCAGTCGAGAGAGAGAGGTGATCGAGCGGTCGAGAGAGAGAGAGGGGTCGCGCATTCGAGAGAGAGAGGTCGAGCGGTCTTGGGACAGAGAGTGGTCGAGCGGTCGAATGATAGAGAGGGTCGGGCGGTTGAGAGAGAGAGAGAAAGAGAGAGAGAGGCGGTCGAGAGAAAGCGTTTGAGAGAGAGAGGGTGGTCAAGCGGTCGAGAGAGAAAGAGGGGTCGAGCGGTCGAGAAAGAGAGAGAGGTCGAGCGGTCCTGAAAGAGAGAGAGGTCGAGCGGTCTTTAGACAGAGAGAGAGGTCTAGCGCTCTTTAGACAGAGAGAGGTTGAGCGGTCGAGAGAGGATGAGGGCTCGAGCGGTCGAAAGAGAGAGGGGTCGAGCGGTCGAGAGAGAGAGGTCGAGCGGTCTTGAGACAGAGAATGGTCGAGCGGTCGAGAGAGAGAGAGCGTCGGGCGGTTGAGAGAGAGAGAGAGAGGGGGGTGTCGAGCGGTTGTGAGAGAGAGATGTCGAACGGTTGAGAGAGAGAGAGGTGTCGAGTGGTCCAGAGAGAGAGAGAGCGGTCGAGAGAAAGAGAGGGAGAAAGAGAGAGAGAGAAAGTAAAATAAGAAAATCCATCTCTTTCACCCAATTCTATACTCTTCCAATTCATAGTATAAGATTATTGCATACCGCTTGCGTTGACATCCGTCCGTCTCATGAGATGATAGTTTAGTGCCGAGCGCTACATGCCTTGGAAGGAGTTATGGAAATTTTAGAATTAAAAGATTTTCTTCTTTTAGACTGGTTACTAGAGAGCCCTGTCTACTCTGCTGTTTAATCCATAGTCGTGTTCAGAATTGGTGGTTTCATGCCTTTCGCAATGGCATCTGAACGAAAATAACGCAACAGACTAACCCTGAATATGAACTTTCTTTAAAAGTGAATTATATAAATAAAGGGGAAATATGAGATGTGTGCAAAAGATTCCAGTGAAAAAAAAAATCAGTTTTCTTTAGTGTATCAAGTCGTTAGTTTTCAAGAAAGATCGCTGTAAACTTTTACGAAATGCTTAATGCTTTGATGTTTGAATAACAATGCTATGAATTTCTACGTATAAAACATTTTGTAAACATGAAGCTAACATTACTCTTTTTTTGATACTGTATTAGTGTCAACACATTAATTTTCTGAAATAAATACATACGGCATGCAATGGTGTAATATAATATTGTTGTCAGATCTGGCAGTCATTTGTCTTGCTTCAAAATATGTTCCTTCTGGAATCGCGTGTTTAAATACAGTATACTTGATCGTAGCTCAAATGAGATCACCCGGTATTTTTAGACATTTTCGTCCGTTAGTACGGAGATTAAGATGACGCCGGGCGCTTGAAAAAGTCAGTAACGTTGGATCAGTCTGTCTTTGACAGTGCGCAGGAGGAAGTATTGAACTATATTTGGAATAATACATACCCTTTATTTTTAAAGTCCGATCTGTACGTACAATACGTACAGCAAGGGGGAAAGAGTCCAAAGGGAAGTAGTAATTCGTCCAGTGGTTCAAACAGTGTGCGCCCCGTGTCCGTGCCACTTCCCACGCTACCTGAAGATCAGGAACTGAATACCAACACAGTTTCGCAATCCCATTCTGTGATTCCAGGACCCTTAGTGAAACCGCCCAGTAGTTGTAGATATTCTCGTCCAGAGTCTTCATGGCGAACAGAAACGATAACTGGGTAAGTTATTGAAAATCACATGCCAGGGGGGCAGGGGATAGTTTTATGTATTTTTTGGGTTGGTTCCCTTGTTTTTACATTAGCTTATGAAGGGTTTGCTTTCATCTTTGTTGCCTGCGATTGTCCACGTGCAATGATACATAGCATTCATATCGTTACATTTCATGAATATTTGAAAGAATGAGCTGGTCCTTCATTTTGAATCTGAATATCTCATTTGCTACCTGACCCTTTCTTTTAATTTTACAAACCTTTGAAAAAAATTTTAAAAAAGTAAAAAATGATTATAAATTTATTTCCGAAACTCCTACACTTATAGAAGTGACTGTTGCATCTAGCTAGTTCAACAGTAAGACGGTGAGACCTAGTTGCCAATCAAGCAGCACGCTTCAATTCATCCACTTGAGGCACCAAGGGGGAGAGCTCATTAGAACAATTGCCACAAGAAAATATTTGTAGAAAAAAAAAACAGATGGAAGCCACATCATGTCGGTGAGAAATTTGATTGAAGTCGAGATGCCAGGTTGGGACCGATAACATGACAGAACCTTCTTTGAATTCTGTCAAGTATCTCGAGATATACAGTCGTATCGCCGGACCAGATATGACAGCAATATTCAAGGTACAGACCAGGGTTTGCCAAACCGTGACTCGCGAGACATATTCGCTTCTTTGATCTTTAATATGCGGCTCGTGTTGGCTGATAATAAAAGGTAAATAAGAAAGATTTCAGGTTTATGATGATTCTCGGGGTATGAATTGAGACCCCATTGAATTAAAACTTAAGTTTAATGTTAATGTGTATGTAACAAAAATGTATGTTTAAATTAGTTTCGTATCTTGCGGCTGTCAAAACTCTGAACTTTATTGTATGTGGCTGTTACATGAAGCCATTTTGGCCAGCCCTGATATAGACGAATGGTAGATTTATAAACGTGCAAGATAAATTCTGACAAGAAACAATTGTCTGACAATGAACCAACTTTCCTAGCGGTAGAACTTTTGAATTCAGAACAGTCGTGCAACTCAAAACTAGAGAACTCGTGTCAACCCCAATAGATATTTATGTGAAAGAAAACATAATACATTTGCCGATTTCACATTTCACGTCAATATATGAATGGCGCTATTCATATAAAGTTTTATGGAAGTGATTAAACGACACAAATGGAAGTGTTTGGCATGCATAGCATAAAGAAAGTATAACAGATGGAGCAAAAGGTTGATTTGTTGGTGCCCAGTAGGGAGCAAATGAAGTTCAAAGAGTGAAGGTGGAAGAAAAAGGTTGAAAAAGAGGAGTGTGACCATAAAACATGACAGAAAAATAGTAGAGCGACAATCGTTATGTAAATATATATGAACTATCTGAGGGACTAGAATGGTTGATGATAAGGAGGAATGAAGACGATGATATAAAGTGATAGAATAATGATGGGAAAGTGAATGAAGCCGAGATGCCAGGTTAGGACCGATAACATTACAGAACCGTCTTTGGATTTGGCCAAGAATTTCAACATAAAAAAAACAGACCAGATGTTGAAGCAATATTCAATACCCGGGCGAATGGAAGTTTAATAAACATGCAAGAAAAATTGTCTGTCACGACACAGTGAACCAACTGAGGCACAGTTCCTTTCATAAGACTTTCAAGGTCTAAACCTGTAGACTTTTCATTGTTGAATGGGGATGCCCATTTAAAGACGTGTTTCTAACGTGTGTGTGTGTGTGTGTGTGCGTGTATGTCTGTCTGTCTAATAATCTACTATATTATGTCGAAATTAATGATAAAGTCCAAAGAAGGGTCTATAATATTATCGGTCCTGACCTGGCATCTCGGCTTTAATCATTTTCCTAACGTCGTAGTGTAGCTTCCTGCGTTTATTCTATAAATAATTTCATGACAATTGTTTTGACCAGCTTTCCTCTTTGGTACCTCAACATCAGAAATTTAAGCGTATTTCTAGATTGTTAACAGGTCTCACCATTTCACTGTTGAAATATTAAGATGGAACCATAAGTTCTATTCTAATTGGGTTTTTTTCTCACACTTCTCGCTTGTGGAACTCTCTTCCCACTTTTTGGTTTCCTGCCACCTACGATCTTCAATGATTTAAAGTCAACATCAATCGCCTTCTTCTGTCTTCCTGAAGCTTGTTCTTTTATTGCCCGTCCTCCTCACTAAAGTTTTCTCATTTTCTTTCACATATACATACATACATATATATATATATATATATATATATATATATATATATATATATATATGTATGTGTGTGTGTGTGTCTATGTCTGTGTGTGCGTAACATTTAATGTAAATACTATTTTATATGCCACATGGGTGAGTGAAAAAGTAAACAAATTTGTTTAATATATACGAAATAAGGAAGAAAGACATAAGCTGGCATCAAGATATCACTGATATTACATCACAGGTTCCCATCCCTATATCTCAACATAGTCTCCAGCTCTTTCAATGGCTGTGTTCCATTCGACGATTGTGGGTGGAGGGCATGTAGCTGGATGCTGAAGCAGGCATCGGTTCCTTACAGCAGTTTTCATTTCTTCATCACCACGCAACTTACCACCATCATCTTTTTGTTTCAATGAAAGATGCGCTGAGGGACAACCTTTATGGCGAAGAAGATATGAGGTATATCAACCTCGTATATATATATATATATATATATATATATATATATATATATATATATATATATATAGATAGATAGATAGATAGATAGATAGATAGATAACTAGACTCGTTTCGAAAAACCCTCGAATTTTTGATTTGTAAATAATCAAATCAATCTTGAGGGAAAAAAAAGGTTTTAAAAAAAGAAAGAGCTACAAACATGAACTACTGTCGAACAAATCGCACAGATGCAGGTCTGAAGCCCAAAGAAAAAAACCCGATACAAGTAGACAACTAACTAACAAAAGAGCTCAATACAATCGTAGAGCAGACCTAGATACACCTAGTGAGCCAGACAAACCTACCTAGGTTTCACCTAAACGGATCGTCAGGGAAAGTATGGCCATACTTTCCCTGACGATCCGTTTAGTTGAAACCTAGGTAGGTTTGTCTGGCTCACTAGGTGTATCTATCTATCTATCTATATATATATATATATATATATATATATATATATATATATATATATTGAGAGAGAGAGAGACGAGAGGGGGAAGGGGAGAGAGAGGGAGAAATCGATTGATTTTATTACTGCATATCAACCATGCGTGTGTTATTTAAACCTGAAACAAGCTCATATTTTGGATTATAAAATAATCTTTTTTTTAGCGTGGCTTATTACATTGTCAATTTTTTGAGAATAACAATGATTTCTCCAGATGTAAGTATTACTATTTATCCCATAGCTGGTGGGAGGAAATGCATTTATAGCTTCCCCCAGGCTATTTGCAGCATGGGAGTGAATGTAACTAACCTGACTGGATTTCGAAATCGGATCTACTATTTCTCATTTAAGTCTTATTTCTTCTTCACCTGCTCATTTCTTTCTTTCTTTCTTTCTTTCTTTCTTTCTTTCTTTCTTTACATGTTCATTACTTCCTTTCTTTCATCTTTCTTTATTTCTTCTTTACCTGTTTATTCCTTTCATTCATTCTATTCTTTCTTTCTTTCTTTCTTTCTTTCTTTCTCTCTTTACCTTTTCATTCCTTTATTTATTTCATTCTTTCTTTCTTTTGTTCATTCTGTTCATTCCTTTTTTTTCTTCCTTACCTGTTTATTCCTTTTCTTTCTTTCTTTCTTTCTTTCTTTCTTTCTTTCTTTCTTTCTTTATTTCTTTATTTATTTATGTGAGGCATAAATAATTTCCATTTCATTATTTATTAGGACGATACATTACAATTGGTTCCCAAAATGAAAGTTACTTATGACTTAACCCAATGTAAATCTTTCTCTCTCTCTCTCTCTCTGTTGTGTGTGTGTGTGTGTGTGTGTCTGTGTGTGTATTATCGTTCCTTTTTAAGTTTTTTTACTTTTCTTTCTTTCTTTCTCATCTATATTCGTTTTTCTTTGTCAACCTTACATGACTTCCTCTTTTTCTCTTCAATTTACCTTTGTTATTATCTTAACATCGACAAATAAAAAAAAACTCCGTAGATTCAAATTTGCTTTCATTCCCTTTCATTACATCTACATTTGATGCTGGACTATTTGAAAAAACATTTCCTTTTGTCGAAACCGCTTGAAAAGAGCCAATTGGATTCTGACGCCGATTTCGAATGGCGCTGATTGCTGATTGGTCCGTAAATTGACACTTTTATTTCGTCACATGATCGCCCCGCAGCGACCGATCAAAATCGAAGAGCGGCACTCGAAAAAGACATCAAAGGAAGAGTAAATATCTTCTTAATTTCCCCGCGATTAGAATGGCAGTTCGTTAGTCTGCAATATAACCTATAGGATAAGGAAATAAGTTCGTCTGCTTCAAGTGGTTCCTCATTTTACTCTGTACCGTTGATTTTATCTATTTTTTTTTTTTTTTAATATATATTGTTATTTTCTTTGTAATTTGGTTCTCGTCTGTTCTTCTCAATTTCGTAACTTGCAACGTTTTTCTTTTTCTATTCAAATCCACATCTTTATTTATTTCTTATAATGTATCATTCCCGCATTCCGTCTCTTCATTTCATTTGTATTTCTTTCTATTCGTCCCGATTAAATTCGTTATGTTGTACGAATATTTGTAAAAATTGCGCGGATGAAGAAATACAAGAATATTTCATTCTTTTTGATATTGTCATTTATTCTTTATTTCTTCTTTATTTCTTCTTCGATTTTGTTTTTTTCTAAATTTCTTTCTTTCTTTCACCTTTCTTGCTTCTCTCGCTTTTCTTTCTTTCTTTCTTTTCCGTTATTATCCTCATTTTCTTAGACTCCTTTCTTTTCAAAAAAAAAAAAAAAAAAAAAAATTTTTTTAATCAATGACATTACGTCCTCTTTTTGTTTTTCGTCTTTTCTCCAAAGGTCTCCCTTCCTTTCATTCGTTTCTTTTCCCTCTTTTGACACCCTACACTGCCTCGTACTTATTTTTGTTCATCTACAAAAAGTCAAACACTTCTTTCCTATTTTTGTTTTATTTGTTTTATTGTGGAGTTTTTCACTATTACTTATTTCTCGTTACGTCATTTATTTCTCTTTCTTTTCCTTTTTCCTTTTCCTTCCACCTCACTTCTTAAAGATGCGCTAGTTCTCCTATTGTTGCCAAAACGTATTTAACCTATTTTGATCTATTTACTGAACACATTCTCTATCTGAATGCAAACTGTTTGTTTTTCCTTTGACACCGCTATTATTTTAACTACCTTCACTCCTTGGCAATATTTATTGTTTTAAAAAGCGATGATTAGAATTGTAATACAACATAAATATATAAAAGTGAATTTATACATTTTTTCTTTTGTTTTTGAGTATTTACAACAAAAATATTAAACACAATTTATTTATTAGATTGTTTATCGTAATAAGAAATTATGTCAGATTAGCGAAATCCAGCAAATGCTTAACCTCACTATATAGTGAATCATACTAATCATATATATATATATATATATATATATATAGATGTGTGTGCGTGTGTGTGTATATATATATATATATATATATATATATATATATATATATATATATATATATATTACATCCAACGTAATTAAAGTGGACACTTCGTATTTCAAATAAACGCTCCATTTTTAATTATTAAACATTGTGTATTATGTCTATCGGCTTAAGCATTACATAAATCTTAGGAAAGCAAATGCGTTATGACCGAGACCGAAGCTGATTCCTACTTTGTAGGGGAAATGACTACTTAATCCACTGCGCTTTACGGCCACGATGAATGTCCCAAGAAACTATTGTCCTCATCTTTTTCGCCATATCTATCACCTCGTTTATTCAGGTGGTTGGAATGTCGAACCGAACCCTTTATTTCGCTTACTGGGGTAGACTGTTCTAGTTCTACGTGTCATGTTTGATGGATGTCAGTTATCAGTTATCTATCTGCTAATTTTCCCTCTGAAAGTTCTCCACTGCCTCAACCGGGTATTGAACTCACACTCTTTGGGTCCTGTCACTGGATCTAACCAACGCCTTTATCCACTATCCTTGAGGACATCTGGGTATGAATTTCTGGGTATTATAAACCTAATGTCTTCAGCAACCATTTTTACCAATGCTCATATTGCAATTTTGCTGTTATCATATCATGTTTTTACCAGAGCTCATATTGCAACTTTGTTATCATTGCTTTTCTCTGGCACTCCTTATTATTGGTTCCCATATTGTATTTATCTCTATGCTTGGTCGGCTCAGGAGATTTTTGTGGCTTAGCATATGTGCTGATTCCTTAAGTTTACGAATTTTCCAATGGTGTTCCTTGTCAATGATCTCAACATGATCCCACAGGGGGCGGTGATCTCCCTTTTCTCTCCATATGTGGTCAGCCACGCCTGATTTTTCTACTTCCCCTCGTGTTACAGCTTTCTGGTGTTCTTGAAACCTTACTTTGAGGATGCGGACTGTCTCTCCTTTATATTCCTTTCTGTAGCTGCACGGGATAGCGTAGACACAGTCTTTACTCACGTTCTCCTCTATGGGGGGGTCTTACTCGGGAGAGATATCTGC
Source organism: Acanthosepion lycidas (assembly GCA_963932145.1). Taxonomy (NCBI): domain Eukaryota; kingdom Metazoa; phylum Mollusca; class Cephalopoda; order Sepiida; family Sepiidae; genus Acanthosepion; species Acanthosepion lycidas. Next base: position 2,548,734 of record OZ010590.1, on the reverse strand, counting down.
GAAGTGTCGTCAAGCTTTTGAAGGTTGTCCTGATGTTATTATGGACAGCAGATTCTTTGTATTTTCTCTGATAACGCCTCTACATAAGGCAGGCAGATTGTTTTCTGAGTGTTGTTGTCCTCCTCTTGTGCCCGCCTATCCCAGTTTTTTGGGGCTACTGCCATCTACCCGGGGTAGTTGTTACATTGTAGGGTACTACTTATATTGACCAATTCTTTATCTAACGTCTCTGGGTCGCTACTTATGACTTTTGCTCGGTGTTGTAAGCAACGGACGATCCCTTTCTTTACGCTGTATGGATGGTGAAACTTGAAATTGAGCTACTGTCCGGTGAATGTCGGTTTATGGTATACGGATGTCTTAAACCCATGCTCTGTTCGAGATATTAGAACATCCAGGAATGGGAGTGTGTTGTTACTCTCTTTCTCCATTGTGAACTGTATCGAAGGTCTTATTGAGTTCACATGGTCCAGTAGAACCTGAACAACTTCATGGTGTGGCCAGAGTATGAAGGTGTCATCTACGTACCTTAACCATATAGTTGGCTTTAGAGATATAGATTCTAATGCCATTTCTTCAAAGTATTCCATGTATATATTCGCCATTGCTGGTGATAATGGCGAGCCCATTGCTAAGCCCTCATCCTGTCGATATATGTGTGATCCCATTCCAAAGTGTGTTGTTTGTGTACAGAAAGTCAACATCTCCATCAGATTATCTATTGGAATACTGGTCCGTTCTTCTAGGGAAAAGTCAGAGGTCAATCCGTCTCTTACTACTGATAGTGCCTCCTCCGTGGGTACCTTGGTGAACAAACTCACCACGTCCAACCTCACCATTTGGGTGGATAGGATAGGAGCATTTTTAATTATTTCCACGAAGTGGGCGGAGTTTCGGACATATGAAGGAGACTTTCGGATCAATGGGTCAATTATATCTACAAGGAAGCGACTCAGAGGGTGGCACACCGAGCCTTGGCAACTAACAATCGGCCTGAGCGGAATGCCGTCTTTGTGAATCTTAGGGAGACCGTATATGTGAGGTAGCTTGGTGTAACGCTGCGATAACTTCCTATACGTCTTAGGTCCGAATAATGTAAATAATGTACATAATACCTCATTTCAGAAATATAGACAAACAAAGTAATATTTTGCCTTTTTAAGGAAAGACCATACTCTTCACTCGGATTATTTTCTCGAAAACTACATATCTGCTCAGTTTGGTCCCCGAACCCTTTTTTATCAGCATTTTTCATTGACGCAATTTTTTTCGTACTGTATGTGTGCGTTCGCACGCTTGCGTCCGTCTGCGCGGACGGGCGTACGCGTCGAATGTCGTGGTTATTTGAACTTTTCGTCGTTTCTTTTTTGTTTGTTTGTTTTTTTTTACTTTGCACACACTCCTTAACATTTTCTTTCTTTTTCCTCTTTTCTTTCAATTGTAGTCATTTTGACTTCTGGTTTTCTAGACAAAGAGAGAGAGAGATAAAGAGAGAGAGAGAGAGAAAGGGAGGGGCAGGGAGAAAAAGAGAGAGAGAGTATACAGAGAAAAGAAAACAAAGACAGAGTAAACTGTATCTAATTCTGCTAAGAAGTGTCTGCAAAAGTCTGCTAGTGCTTCCAAGCTTCTTCCTTGCAGGTTTTGATAGTAGAAATTCTGTTTCATTTTCGGTATTGATTGCCAGTTGTTCTTTTATTGTTGTGATTTACTTTGATTTTATTTGGAAGTCTGAGTTTTCGGCGTCTGAAAGAAAGAAAACAGACAATCACGAAATCAGCCATATAATTACAAACAAAAAAATTATGTCTATAGTTGCAAAACAAGACTTGAAGAGATATCTTTCTCTGCTAACCATTTTCATTCAGGTATTGGGTAATCATGATTCTCCACTACTTCCTTAAGTGGGAAATCGAATAAAATAAAAATTCTTGTTAGGAAACTTCAGATTTTAGTAATATATATATATATATATATATATATATATATATATATATATATATATATATATATGATTAATGAGAGTAAATGCTTGTTACTCAGCTGATTGATGTTACCTTCAGCATCCCGACTCCAAAGTTTCGTAGTCGGACCTGCCCATTCTCTCTTCAGGGGCCATCAGCAATTTACTGCTTTCTTTTTTCGATTTTTCCTTTTATATTCATTTAACATTGGTGTATGCTTTTTTCTGTATTTTTATGTTCGTGTGTGCGTTTGTGCGCGTGCAGCCCAGCGCCCCTTTTTGCGAATGTGTGTTCGCGCAGGTTCGCCCGTCTGCGCGGATGTGCGTACGTATAGGGTGTCGTGATCATATGTCCTTTTCCTTCTTTTTTTTTTTTTTCACTTTACACTCGCCATTTAACCTTCTGTCTTTTTTCCTTTTTTTCTCTTTACTCTCTCGACTGTTACCGACTTTGTCGGGATTTCTTCCAACATGTCACCGATTTTTTTTGTTTCGTTTTTTTGTTTGGGAAATTTTATATCGTTTTTTTACATAAATGATATTAATGATTAAATGATATATATATATATATATATATATATATATATATATATATATATATATATATATATATATATATATTATACTAATGATATTAATGCATAAATGGTAAATAATTATACACACACACACACACACATATATATATATATATATATATATATATATATATATATATATATATATATATATATATATACATACATATATATACATACATGTATGCACACATACATATATGCCTATATATCTTTATTGGAGTATTATTTCTTTTTTATTTTGGTTTGGTATTAAGTATTAATTTTAGGAAGTTAGATTTATTATTAAATTAATTTTTTATTGTTATAATTTATGTGGATATGTTGGTATTTATACGCTTATGTATACGCAATCGCGGACATTTATCCACGCACGTATATAAGTATACATACGCGCACATATATACACATAAACGTTCGTAGACGGTTACATGTACACTTATGCCTGTACTTTATTAATAAACTAGCGCTTAAATTGTGAAGTTATTTTTTTTTCTATGATTAGGGTCTTAATTATGTTTGGCTGGATTAACTGAATTTGTTGTTTGGACATCTCTAAATTTTTCTGGAAGCTAAAAAACGAGAATAAAAACCCAATTATCACCTGGGAATTAGTTGCGAAAGCTAAGCTCTTCAGCGAGAAAGGCAATAAATGTAACTTATGTCTCTTTGAAAAATGAATAATCCTGGAATATATAAAAAAATTCAAACCTCTTAAATTAAACAAGTGAGTTGAATACTAACTGCACAGATCCAAGTTCCTGCTCAAACACGTTGACCCAGATTAATATAATCTAGCCGGACCAGGCACCCACATCTACTAGTATTGATATTAATTTGTTTCTCTCTCTAACTACCTTTATTATACACGTATTGTTAGTATTTAGACGATAACGCATTTAACATTTCTGTCTTCCCATATTTTCCATTATCTTACCACTGCCATTTTTAGTTTATAACTACTATTATTTTTATTTTTATTTTTATTTGTTGTCTATTTCTTTCATATTTAGTCTTATGATGAGAAAAATGTTTATTTATTTACCTACTTGCATTCATTATTATTTTTTAATTATTAATTATTCATTTAATTGCCTTATTTATTTAATTATTTGCGTATTTTTAATTTCCTATGTATGGCTTTCATTTTATTGTATTTTATCTTATTTTATCACGGCATGTCTTATTATTTTATTAATACTGTTATCATTAAATCTGTCTTTTTTTTCCTAGGAATATTAATATTGATAATAATTTTATTATTAATTACTTTATCGCTACCCTCACAATGGAAAGTCACAGCAACTGGTTAGACTGATTACCAAAAAGTAAAGACAGTTAAATGATTTGGGTCCTGATAGGAGAAAGAAAGAGAACTGGTAAACCATATCCTGAACAGGGAACGAAGGATGAATATCTACACCTGGTCAATAGACAAAATGAAAAGAGTGCGAATAGGACGATAGGTGAGCCTATCTACTCTTATTAACCTGTAACGAAAGAAAACAAAAATCTGAAAGAATTCATATTAAATTATGACTTGTATAACTAAAAAAATCTGGGTAATAAAACTTAATTTACACTTAATTTTTCTGCATTGGTAAGTAACAGTTGATAAATATATTTTAGATTAAACGAGTTGCGTGGCAGAGTCTGAATTAAAAAGTGTCATAATTAATAGCAATGGAAAAAAATAACGCCATAGAAGGATGAATAAGTGAAAACATTGGAAACAAAACAAACAAAAGAAAAACGAAAAAAAAAAAACAAAAAAAAAACAGTTAAACATTTACAAACAACAACATGGCACAAGGCTTTCTAATTTACTTACAAGTGGATCTTCAAATGCTTAATTTCAAATTTTTTATGGACGGAGTAAGCTGACTTGATTTTAATGGTGGTTTGATAAAAATTAATAGCGACTTTGAAATACATTTCGATTTCCATGGCTAAGTGAGTGGTGGTTGAATATTGAAAAATTGAAACGCAATATCAATCGTCATCTTCTGTCTCTTTAGAACAGGGATTACTAAGCAACGTATCTGCAAAGGACAAGAAATTGTAAAGACATGATTGTCAACGTCATGAAGGGACATACAACATAGAAAAAGAAATTAGTTCCGATGACATTAAGAGCCGTAGAGTAATTTGAATTTATAATCATGAATTTACAAGGGCAAGAAAATGGCCGATGTATGGGTCTCGTACCTCCTCCGAATCTGTGATACGCCCTCAAATCTATAATACAATACCCCCCACCTTACTACATTTCAATTTTTATAAGGTAGTATTCGTATAAAATACAAATTTTATTGTAACCTAATTATGTACAATAATGGATATGCAATATGGGTGAACAATTCAGCCAGAAAAATTGAAAATAAATATAATGTATCTAAATGCAAATTAGAGACATATCATTCGAGATTATTCCATCTTGAATAAATCAACAATGTTTTGCGGCAATTTTTAATATCAATTTGTGATTTTTCTTACAGTTTTAAATAATTTTAACACATTCAACATTATGGATAAAAATAGTGAGTTTTATATGGTGTCTTTTTTCCAGACTTTGCATGAGCAAAACAAATTAAGGAATTTGGACGAAAAACAAAAAAAGACCCTAGAATGATGTCAGTATTCGCGAAAATTTTTCGTCCTTTAAAAGTGAGTTGTCCTTAGTTTAATTTGTAATGTATATAAATGTAAGTAGCAAATATCAAATCTTGATAAGATAGCTAGGGTTACAAAGCACTGTTCGGGGGGCCCCCAATCAGACTTTCCCTCTCCCAGGTCGGGGCGCTCGAGGTATAACACGCACTGGCCCTGGGTAAGAATAATACGTTCTCTCATTTCAAGGAAAAAAACAGATGTTCTATTTTTTTTTAAAACCTAAAACCCATTAAGCTGTGTGAGTGGCGGATTTAAAGAAAAAACTGTTTTGATTAACAGCAGAAATATTATTACAAGACACGGAGATTGTTTTCTTTCTGGTGATATAATATATGAAAGGTAGCAATGTTTGATCATGAATATTTATTTATTGAAAAACTGCTGTTTAACCTTGGTCACCCGGAAGAAGAGCAGATGGGATCATAATACTACTAACCTACTGACCTCAGTCAACTGGATTTTAAAGGTCACATTTTACTATACCTTTGAAGAAACGCAAACTGATGTGTGAATGGCGGAAAGTGAAAACGTCCAACTAAGTGCAGGTCGATTCCGTTTTGTTTCTTTTACCGCTAATCTTCATGAATAAGACATGAATCCATTTTCCTCTAGCTATGGTTTTAAATAGCATTGAAAACTAGGATTGTTGGTTTGGGTGGAGTTTAGGAGAAAGAAACTTAGAATTCAAACCTTAGGAGGACTTCGTCACACACTCTGCATCATTTCTCTGTTATCAGTTCTTGCGAAAATGTTTGGTGCTTTTGACCAAGCCATCATTATCAATATATTTAAATCGTGTGCTAGTCTATCAGTTCAATTCAAAATGAAACTTTTGGACTCTCATACGTCGAAATCGACCGTAACATACCACCGTATATATAGTAGCAATAATACCTGGCGTTGCGTGAGCCACGTTTTCTTTGTTCCTCGTCGCTACACATTCGTTTAGTCCTTTATTACATATAATTCATGATATAATATTTTATATATATATATATAAGTCATGATATAATATTGTAATTTACAATATTTGCGAGATTTTCAAAATATGCTCTTAAAAATGTCACCATTGCTAACTTGCCTTTATGAATTGTTCATTTGTCTTTATGAAATGTTTACTTGACTTTATGAATTGTTTACTTGGCTTTACTCCAGAGCTGTGATCTAAATGCTAAGGTAGTTGCAGAAAATGACATTATTTGAATAAGCAATGTAATTATTTAAACAAAAACGATCACTTGTTAATAAGGATCATACAAGACCAGACTGGAAATGAATAACAATTTATTTAAATGTAGCCTGCAGATGGAAATTAGTTAACTCTAATATGCAAGTTCGATCAGTTGGGCAAGATGTAAGACACGTACTGGTAGAATTAATTGTAATGCCACATTTTTTTTTATGTTACATCTTTAATTAACTGTCTCATGTATAGATGTACGAATGGCGCTGAAAAGTTCCCGGCTTAACTCACTTCTCAAAATATGACTGACCAAGTCGAAAATTTTTCAGCAGCCCTCGTGGAATGAGACTGTTTTTCTGTTCGTTACTCAAAACCGAGCACACTTCTATTTGGTTTCTGGAGAAGATTTTTAAGTAGAAAAACATTATTAACTTTATTAATATTTTTCTGATGTAGTGAAGCGTTGTATTAAGTGCATAGACAAATAAAAGGTTGTGCTGGAAAAATACTATTTTTGTATGTACACGCGCTCGTGCGTGTGGGAGTTGAATAAATGCTTTCTTATCATTAGATCGACAGAGAGAGGGGACTTCACCTTAGTGCAAGTGTTAGCAAGCTTGCCTCGCTAGAACAATTACGACGGAATAGTGGTTCGATCCTTACATATTTCTGGCCTTGTGCCACATTTAAGCTTAGAAGAACACTAGACACTTCGACGCAGTGTAATAGCAAACTTGATCAATTATGTTTAGTCTTAACTTTCGACCTTGTGCCACATCTAAGCTACATTTACAAAATCGCCATAAGGCTGCAGAATGATTAATGTATCTCCATATAAGATTAATAGTCAAAACTGAATTCAGTGCCTTGTCAAGGAAATGACATTATATTGAAAAATAAATATTCGTTTTCAAACATAAATGTTTTTTCATTATTTTTTTACAGATGACGATGTCGGCACACTTTCTCTTTTTAATCATTTCACTCCAAGTAAGGCTATAAAGCCACTAAGATGCAGGGAAAGGCGGGGTACTGAGGAGAAAGGAAAATAAAAAAATAGAATTCAAGGAGATATAAAGCATTTATTTTACAGAAAAATATTTATTTTCAACATGATTTCCTTCCTTGTCAATGCACTTAATTCAGTCGCAAATATTAATCGATCATTAAACAGTGAAACATTCACATAAAACTTAACTCAATAACAAACTACAAACTTATTGATCTACTCTCTCTCTCTCTCTCTCTCTCTCTCTCTCGATATAATAACGAAGATGGCGTTTTTGCCAAATATAACTAAATAAATGAAAAAGGTTGGCCGGTGTAATTTTGTATAATAATGCTTTTAAGTGGAGTCTTTGTAATTAAAGTGTTCGATATTAAGAAATAGGAAAGAAATAAAATTAAATGTTAAACTTATCTTTCCGTCTCAGAGTTTCGCTCGAGACGAAATTAAATAGTTAAACTGGATTTATTCACAGACATCATATATTTCTTAAAAGACGTCACAACATTTTCGCGAAAAAGGAGATCAATTTATTTTAAATGTTTAAATTATTATTTGTATGTTGATTTGTTTATCGGCATATCAACATATCATGGGTCAAAATTCAATTTTCTCGGGATAATTTCCTTAAAAATGTATTTTTATACTTTCATAGTGTTTTGACGTGAGTTTGGGGGTTAACTATTTGTCCATAGATGGAACCCTAACAGGTGCTATCACTCCGGGTCAGGATGCACCTGGGAATAACAGTAATTAAGAGGTGGTTTCCACGCTCCTCAAAGGCTCGCGTTCACAGACGTTGCTGCCGGATGTAGTTTATTGTCATACCCAGGGCGATTATTTAAATTAGTTTATCGTTTCAATCATGCGATCCACGTTAGAATCTCACCATGGCCGATTTGTCAATACTGATAATATTGGCCCCAGTGTGGGACATCGTTGACAAGTACCTAAAAAAGCCGAGCACGGGTTGCATTTTGAATGAAAAGTCATTGTGACTGAGGCCGTGTTGTCCTTGTTCAACTAATGGCCGTGTGCCAGATTTCGCGCTCAGCATCGTTTAAACATAACCACGGGTGTTGAAGAAAGATGTCTACAACAGGAATTAATTGATCATCCTAACAGACGGGCATACAAATAAACTTACTACTAGGTTCAAATGAGAATTTTTATTGTCAAATTTGAGCAATATTAGGGAAACCTGAGAAGTGTGTTTCAAGTTTACACAGATTTTTATTGCTTGTGCAGTCAGTTAAATTTAAGCCGTGTGTCTTTTAGAGAACGTAGAAAAATCATTTTTCAGTCTCAGTAGCCCCTTGCATCTTAGTGGCATTACTGCCTTGCTAGGGGTGGGGTGCGAATTGATTTACGGAAAGAAACAACGTTGAGCGTTTAAATATTTTTCTTCCGGCCTGGATTAGAGCAGAATTAAAAATCATTTTATGCAAAATGATCACTTTCAAGAAAATATGGATTAATAATAATAATAATAATAATAATAATAATAATAATAATAATAGCAATCATAATCAGAATAATAAAAATAAAAGAAGATGAATCAAGAAGATGGTAAATAAAGACTGACATTTGTATTTACATTTTTGAAGATCAAAGTAGGCTGAAAAGCAAGACGAAAGAGAGTTCCACAGACGAGAAGTGCGAGAAAAGAAACATCTAGCCATTTGAACTGTAAATTGACCTTGCCACCAATCTAGTACTGCGCCTAAATTCAACATATCGTGCTACCATAGGGAAGAGAGCCCATCTGAACAATTACCTTGAAAATATTTATAGAAAACGCACCGGGAAGCAGTATTATGGCAGTGGGAAGGTGACTGAAGGCTAAATGCCAGGTCAGGACCAATAAGATAACTGATTCTTTTTTGGATTTTATCGAGAATCTCCATACAACAGAAGCAGCGGACCAAAATGTGGCAGCAATATTCAAGGTATGAATGAATGGAAAACTTATAAATATGTAAGATAGATTCCGGAGATAAAAACTGCCTGGAACAAGACCGTGAAACAACTTTCCTAGCAGCAGACCTAGCAACTGATTCAATATAATCTTTCCACTCCATATCAATGAAAAACAGCCCGAGAAGTCACAACGATTCGCTTCGTATATGGCAACAATATTCTAAGCAGGGACAAATGGTAGACTTGTAAATATGTAAGATAGATTCTCGTGAGAAAAATTGTCTCGCGCGACACAGTGAACCAACTTACATAGCAATTGATTCAATATAATCTTTCCACTTCATTTCAACAGAGAACATTAGTCCGAGATGGTGTAACCGGTCACTCTCCATGCTGATGTAAGGCAGAAAGTGGTCTTTCAAATGATTAAGAAAGCAGTTTTGTTTTGGTGACGTTAAAATTAACAAGCAATTCCTTGCCCCAGTTAACAGCAGATTTTATACCACTTTTGAGATCAGCCTTACTATTAAAACAAGAGTAAATTTAGCACAAACAGTTTATTTAGATTAAAATCCTTCTTTTAGGATAGAACGCATAATTTAGCTGAAAGTTGGTGCAAGTTTAAAGAAAGCCAGGTAAAATGATTCGACGAAACTATCATTTTATATGAATAAAAGATTGTGCTAAAGATGTTAGTAACATTTGTATCAGCCTTATTTTTATTTTATTGTTCACTTAATAAAAAGGCAGAGGTTTACTAAATGAGGTTCTTTTAAGACGAGAAAATAATATGCACTTCTTATCAGGATATATAGAATAGATAATGTTTAATCCATGACTTGAAAAATTAAGCTCGTAGTGATCGATGAAGCATCCCTTCGGGAGTCTATCCAAAAAGTAAAACTTCTTGGGAAGAAGTTATCTGGATGGAACTTCATATTTACAAATGGAATGCGAAGGGAATGAGTATGATTCAGCTCTACATACACATTTGGCATGATGGGTCGTAGCTGTAACAGTCTGAACTGGTGGATCTAAGGAATGTGGCTTGTCTGAACATTTGCCATGGAAATAAGCGATAGAGTAGCCATAGGCTTGCGATGTTTCGTCTTTGAGAAAGTAATTGTAGAGTGGAGAATAATTCATCATCCATAAAACCGAATAGACTCTTTTGAACACAGTCATGGATAGAAAGGGGTAAGGGAAAGGTAGAAAGGGGTAAGGGAAAGGTAGAAAGGGGGTAAGGGAAAGGTAGAAAGGGGTAAGGGAAAGGTAGACGCCACAGCTATGCCAGGTTAACAGTAGCAACTGACAAAATAGGAAAAACTTTAAACCCATCTTAATAGCACGAAATTGTGGCGAACCCGTCACTTAGTGTAGTAGTAGGGATACAAAAGACGATTATCTCTCTTCGGTCCAGATGAAGTTACGTGGGTCACGTGGCTGCTGCTTAGTGGCGTCACTTTATAGAGTGACGACAGTTGTCAGACCTTCAGTCGGTTTCTAGCAATAAAAACAAACGGTTACTTTTTTTAGCACGGGTCTGGCCTTTGTCTAGCCCGGATGAAAGCTAAATCCTAATTATGGCTTCTTCAGAAACTCAGAAGCATTTCCGGTAGGTTCAGTTTTCCCTTCGGGAAATATTACACGTAAGACACTATTTTTCGTTCGATATTTTCACACTGCTTGTTATTGCATATATGTGATATATTTTCTGTGAGTGGGACAGATATAATCAATATATATATATATATATATATATATATATATATATATATATATATATATATATATATATAATTTAGTTTGGGACTTAGCGCCATAAAACTCACTCTAAGAACAAAGCATATTTGTAATTCCTTTTCTTTCAACTATACCGTTCCGTCTGTGAAATAAGGTTTTATTATATTATAAATATAATAATGCCAATAATGGGGGAAATATTTGGGAAAATATTCACTTTCTTCCATTAGTCATTCAATATCTGGTGACTTGTTTGTTTGTTTGTTTACGGCTTATCAACTCCTTATGGGTCATTTAATGCGGAAATTTATTTTTTTTTGGAGCATTTGTATTGCTGGCAATTTTTTACTATGAAAATCTATTGCTGGTATCTTTACTATAAAAATGTACTTTTAGACTTTCATAGTGTTTTGATAGTAATTTTTTTTTTTTTTTTTTTGGTGGGGGGTAGCTATTTGCCTATAGTTGAAACCCTAACAGGTTCTACCACCCCGGATAAGGGTGAACCTAGGAATGATAGCAATTAAGAAGTGGTTCCACGATCCTGAAACCTCTCGATCAGAAGGCCTTGCTGTCGGATGTAGTTTATCATCATACTAAGGACGCATTTGGTGACTTACCGGATATGATGAATTATTATTTTACCCCATTAAAACTAATATACCAGTAGAATAGCCAGGTTTTCAATAAGAAATAAATACTTAAGTAATAAGAGATAATGTCAGGTGAAAAATAAAAATTAATTCATTACTTTGAAATCATTTTAAAAAAAATAAATGTTGCTATATAAAATTTAATGAAAAATGACCCACTATTGACTGCTGTTTCAAGATTCTGAAAATACTCGTTTGTAAAATAAAACTTCTAAAGTTGATTATTAGTCGGCATTGCAATATTGTTCACCAATTCTTTGATGTTGTCACTTACGTCAATGTTTTGTTTTCAAACGTGTTCACAATGGCTAATCGTTTCTTCTTTTTATCGTCTTATCTATTTTTATAAATTCGATTAAGTTTGACGCCATGAATATAGATGTTGGCCAATTTCGAGCGTAGAATATTATTCTAAATGGCATTGTAGGAAAGCTTTAATCTTTATTAAAGATTTGAATTGTTCATACTCGGTTGAAGGCTCCATTTCTGGAAAGTTATCTTAATCACGAAGAGAACAGCGCAATTAGTCAATAAAGATCTAAAATTCCTCAGACTAAGCCGAATTTGACACAAGACAAGTTTTTGCAAAAGCGCCTGTTTTTAGTCCGTATGAGGTTTGATTTGAAGTTGTTGGTCTTTTGTGGTCATTTAGATTCCCAGCTGAAAAAGAAAAATGTCGGGAAATCAATGCGAGAACATTTTCCAGAGTTAAGGGCCACTTTTTACGGATAGGAGGAGAATATAACGGTTAACTCTAGACTTGAACAGGTTAAGATCGTTGTGATCGGGGAAACATCCTCTTGGGAGTCTGTTCTACAGCGCAGTGGTTCGCAGTGTACTGTGTTATTGCCAGGTGAATGTATTATCCTAATGTCTTATTTCAAATATAGTGCTTCTATGTATGTGTGTGTTCATTAAATATCACAAGCACGTTTAAGTCACACATGCACAACACGTACATACGCATATACAATACATACATGCATTACACACGCAGGCAATGCATGATGGCCAGAATATCAACATTTCTGTTATAGATTTAAATAAGCATGATGAAACGCCACGTTACTCAATCTTTCTATTCTCTCTTTGCCGCCATTTGACCTGCCATTAGCCTACGCTTTGTCTAACTGAAGTCCAAATGCTGGAAAATATGACGGGAAAAAATAAACTTAGTATCTATCCGTCTCGCTGCCATGCCCTAAATTTTGAAGCTCTCTCGAATCTCAATTTAGAATTAACTTTGCCGTTACATTCATTTTCTAGTTAGTTTCTGGTTTCGATTTTCAAAAATGATGGATTATTTGTTTTTGTTTTAATGTCATGTTCCACCAAGCATTCCTTGAATTGTCCAGTTGGGCAACTCCTGAGGAGATATACTTATTTGGGCGATGATTAGCGGAAATAAGCGGTCGTGAACCGGACATCAATCACCATTATTCCAAGAAAATAAGTCATCCATCAGTGAATCGAAAAGTCATCTGGTTTTATAATCTTCCTAGTCGCAATGACGATATTTTCTTGTCTTATTCTTTCTTTTCAACTATTTTCTTTGACTTCTTTTTTTTTTAATTACTCCTTTGCCACGTCTAAAAGAACCTTCCTATGTCACTTTCTTTTTTCTCTTCTTTATGTCCATTTTCATCTCTTAAATAAGTAGAAATTTCTTCAAAGATCTTTTTAAAATATTAGTAACATTAGTAAATTACTACTTTCTCTCACAATCCTTTGCGGTTTGCGTATCCTTAAAGTTAGGTACCTCCACTAATTTTCGGTACCGAAGCTTTAAAAGGAATTTTTACAAATGAAAAATCTTTCTTGACGCTTTCATTTTAGCTTTAATTGAAAGCTAAAGGAATAAATTTACTTTTGTCAGTAAGCAAAATACTTTGGTGTATTTCAAAAAGAAAGTAAAATAGCTGATTACTGCCTTTTATTAGTCATCTTTCATCGCGATGTCATTCTCTATATTAAACAATCTCACCAAAATAAAATATACTTTTCTGAAACTTTATTTGAGGAATATTAGCTGGTTTAAAGTATAATTAATCTGATTTGAAAGAAATATTATTTACTTTAAGTTTAAAATAACACAGAAATGTATTTTTAAAACAAAACAGTAACTGTGATTTTAACCGACATCGCCACGTTTTATGTAACTGACGAGGCGTTGAGAGCTGATGTCATAATGATGTTGTTCGACGAGGACTTTATCTGTAAAACTTCTACGTTTCTTAGATTGCAATCTTATTTGTTCAGGCCTTTCATGTGAGGCGCTCAAATACCTTTGTATATTAAGTGATCGACTTGCTTCAACTTTGTCTTGAAATAAGCTTTGTCGTCGCCGTCTTTGTTATACTGATGCTAATCTTTTTCTTCTGAGAGATATTTTCTATTTCACTGTTATATTAAACATAACATTTTTAACATGAAAAGACATTGAGCAAAAAAACGTTTCATAGAATATCAGGAATAACCAATGAATCATAAATATTAAACGTCTACAAATTTAAAAAGAAAGAAATTAATTAAATGCTTAATTGTCTCTATTTTTTGTTGTGAATTCTTCATATCTGCTTTATTGAATTTCGACACATTGTTCAAGACTTTTGTTTAATTGCATTTCGCTGTTAAATAATTCTAACAATTGCTGTTATTTATAATGTGACGGGTACACAGTAGTAACAATAGTAACAATAGTAACGCTAATAACAATAGTAACAAAATAAAAAAAGGAACAAAAGATAGAAAAATATATAGAACGAACGTCATAAGATAGCAGTATGTAAAGGTAATGGTAGGTGGCACCGCCATATTTTGCCCAGAACCCTATTCTAGATTTGGGGATATATCTTTCAGTAATACAATGCGCATTTTTCCATCCTCTACTTAGATATAGGCAGCGATAGTGAGATAGATGGATATAAAAAAACATATATATATATATATATGTATGTATATATATTAGTGCATTTAATACATATAGCTGCCATTTGTTTACATCTACACAGAACACAAACTGGTTTTCATCCTCATTGCACTCAACAAGTTTTAATGATATTTGCATGAAGTAGACCACATATTAGAAGGTGACATGATTGTGAAACTTCTTAACCAGCCACTCTTTGGTCATGTGATGTTGGACCATTTGGGAGGAAGCAGCATACGCAAATGGCACAGGATAGCAGTATGCAAAGGTAATGGTAAGTGGCACCACCATATTTACTCATCCTGAAAATGCCCAAAACTCTATCAGTTTTACTCTGACATCTGTTGAGTCGGTACAAACATGAGTGAGGCCGTTCATTGCAACATTAAATAATTAAGAATTTGAACAGGGCATAACAATGCATGCCAAATGGATAGGACATTCTACTTATCTTGATGCACAGAGTCAGTGATGGAAGGCAATATCATCCACTGTGGATAGTACAGTGGCTGACCACATGTCAATGATCAGGAACAGAGAGCAGCTTTTCAGAACTGTTTGCAATAATAGGCAGATGACACTGGCTCAAATCACATCCATATTCAATACAAGAAGTACCAGATAGATATCCAGCAGATTTTTCTTTAGCTTTCATTAGATATTGGAACAGAAAAGCAACCAGGGTGCTCCTGTTAACCTTGTGGCACTGGATACAGTGCCTCATCAATCATGGTTCCAGCTGTCTCAGGCTGATGGTACAATTTCAGTGTGGTACAAACTCAATAAGGCCATGAACCCTCAACAATATAATGTACAAATTGGTGATGCTACCATAACTGTATGGCGTGTGTTCACATGGCATGGATTGGGTCTGCTTAAAGATGTCATTGACCATTGACCACTATGTTGCACTACACCATAATTATTTGCATCCATTTATTGACTCTATGTATCCCAATAAAGATTAGTTATATGTGATGAAGTGCTTCCTTATACTTGCGAGTATATCATGAGACAGTTGCAGTATGGATGAACAAAAATGAAAAAAAATGGTTAATAACTGTAATGATGAAAAAATATTTTCAACATTCATCAAATGATGGACAAAAGTTTTATGATTAAAAATAATGAAATGACCCAAAGGCAAAACATCATTTGAGGCTGTTAAAATCTGTAGCAGGACACTTCAGTTTTCTTTAGCTCTCGTCGGATATTAGAACAGAAGATCCACTAGGGTGCTCTTGTTAACCCTATGACACTCAACACAATGCTTCATCAATCATGGTTCCAGCTGTCTCAGACTGATGGTAAGATTTGGGTATAGTGAAATTGTGGGGAGTTTCATCTACAGTGTCACATGTGTACCAGGAATACTGGGTATAAAGGCATTTACTGCTCTCCATAGACCAAGCAATGACCAACTACAGATTCCTTCATAATTGTGACCACAGATGTTTGGCTAGAAATGTCAGCTGTAATAGATAATTGGCATTCGTCGCAGTCACATTCATATTCAATGCAGGAAAGGAGTAAATGCATATTCATATCAGTTCAGTGTTCTTTAGCTTTCATAGAATATAGAAGTAGAAGATCCACTAGGATGCTCCTGTTAACCCCATGAGACTGGATACAGTATTTCAGTTGCAATATTTTTTTTTTTAATTATCAACTTATCACGACTATTTTGTTATGTTCTAGGTCGATTTACTTACCAACCATTAAAGTAAGCTGGGCACCTCGACATCAGTTAATGATTAACGAGTCACTTAACAGACGATGGGAAATGTAATACTGAAACCTTAAGGCGCAGTGGAATAATGAAAGAGGCTTGAAACGATATGCAATATTAATCCTCCGATATGGCATCCAATGCTGTTCAATTTCCTCACAGATGTAGAAGAGACTTGGGACAATGATTTTTGGTCCTAAAGAAGGCCACAGGATGAAGATGTAAGCAAAGAAGTTTTAAGGAAAATGGAAACAAAAAGGACATTTATGTTTAGAATCTAAAAAAATTGGAATTTGTGTGGCACATAATGAGGAAAAAGGCGTTGGAAAATTTGACATTCATAGGATCTTCTTGAAGGCAAGAGCGCCATAGGGAAAAAGTACTCTACCTAATAAACTTGAGTGAATGCATGGCAGAACAGTGAGTGGGCGAGATAGTAAGGAGTCAAGCATTGATTCTACACTGATATAGTGATACAGTGAGAGTGTGAGGTAACCGCTTTGTAGGAGTCACAGTTGCGAGCACGTAGACTCAGAAGGAAGTCATACTTCGATACTGAATTTCCCAGACTGTATATATATTATTATTGCTACTAACCGCATTTCTGGATCTACTAACCGTATTACCAATTGTATTATTGCGTCAATACATTTATTTGCTATATTTCATTCCTGCGTTTGTCTTTCATTTTGAGACCGGATTTCATCCCGGAATCCATAACAGATTCCAACTACGAATGGTCATTTTAATGGTAGTGTCATCCGTTTCCATGCAAGAAAATATTAGGCATTTATTGACCGAGCAGCCAGTATTGTTTTTGGTTAAATGTATAAAACCTTTCTCTTAAAACACTTTGTTTTAGGAAAACAGGTTTCTCAAGCCCAGTAGCTGTTATCGATCTTTCCAGTATTGACGAGAGTTTGCATCCTAAAATTCTAGTTGACGTAGTGTGGAATATCAACATCTTAATTATGTCATTATTTTCTCTTCCAGTTACACAAGCTATCCACTTTAGTTGTTGCCGTTGTTAGTAGTCTTTAATTGATGTGGTAAGGAAGGAAGTTGTGGAGAGACATGGTCACGCACGCTCTGAAGGAATACGACACATAAAAGAAGTGATGTTGATGACAGTTACTTTTTATACTACTATGCTTAAAATAAGATGACATGCATCCTGTTCCTTTGTCCTGTGGATAAAGTCGGTGTATTTTGCCCACCGGTAAAAAGTCAGCATTTCATAACAGGTAGGTTTTCTCAACTTGGAGAATTGGCGCAAGACAATCTTCCTGTCATCATTTCGTACAAAACGAAATTATGCTTAGTAAAATACAGTGGTTCTACTTTTGACTATGATTAATTACTAACGGCGTCATGTTTCTTTCTCCGTCCCATCCTTCTTTTTGTTATTGTTTCGTTCTCTCTCTCTCTCTCTCTCTCTCTCTCTCTCTCTCTATATATATATATATATATATATATATATATATATATATATATATATATTCTCTTACCTGTTATATATCTTTCATACATCCAAATAACTGTCTGTCCTTCTTTTTTTCTGATAGTTTGTTTCCTGTTATGGCTTACTTTCTCTATTTTTCTTCCACCCCCATGTAT
This sequence comes from Acanthosepion lycidas, assembly GCA_963932145.1. Taxonomy (NCBI): domain Eukaryota; kingdom Metazoa; phylum Mollusca; class Cephalopoda; order Sepiida; family Sepiidae; genus Acanthosepion; species Acanthosepion lycidas. Next base: position 2,530,743 of record OZ010590.1, on the reverse strand, counting down.
GATCTGTCTTTTCTTTCTTTCTTGTTCTTTTTTCTGCTGTTTTCCTGTTATCTTTTACTTTCTCTATCTTTCTCTTTCCACCGATGTATGATTTTTCTCTCTTTCTTTCTTCTTTGTTCGTTTTTTTTTTTTATCCTGTTATTGCTTACTTTCTCAATCCTTCTTCTCTCCATGTATGATCTTTCTTTCTTTTGTGTTCTTTTTTATGTTTTCCTGTTATCGCTTACTTTCTCTATCATTCTTCCCCATGTATGATCTTTCTTTCTTTCTTTCTTTCTATTTTAATCATTTTATTTAGGTACCCCCATGACATCGCAAAAAAAAAGAGCATGGTATGATGAAAAAGACGCCAAACTGGACGAAAACAAAATTTTATCGTCTAAATGTTTATGTTATTATTAGGTTGGTGCAAAAATAATCTCGTTTTCTCATGTAGTAACATATGTAAGAAAACGACATTATTTTTGCACCAACCTAATATTAAGAGGAAAGATCAAAGTATTTGGGGGGTATTTTGTACATTTTTTAATCGCTCCTAGCACGTACGAAATTTTTGTTAAAAATCTTGTTTGCTTTTTTTGAGTCAGCAAAAATGACATAGAATCGATCATATCAACCATTTTTTTCCATTTTATAAAAAAAAATGAAAATCTCAGTTTGAAATTTTTTTAAAAATCAATTAATATTTTTTCAAAATTTATTTTAAGAAAATCAGAAATTATAATGTTTATTTAAAATATTTTGAACCAAGCTTAACTTAAATTTCATATGAAAGGTATCTAATTAATTTATAGTAACCTTTCTTATGAAATTTTATCAGAAATGTACATAAAATACTATAATTTTATGTACATTTATTACATTTTACTGTGTTATTTGTATTTCCATTCATTTTATTATTAATTTTGATATTTCATTGATGAAAAAAATGTCATAGCTGAGATTAATATAAAAATAAGATCATATAAATTTCATAAGATGATACTGATACTTGTAGGTACCCTTCTCAGTTGATATTGAAAAATCGAATTAACTTCTCCACATGTGTTTCGCAAGATTAAAGGCCCTAAGAGCGGAGAACAATGCTTAACTCAAAGAACGCAACTTAATTGTATTCTGGTTGGTCTTCCGTACTTTATAATTATAGCCCAATTATAAACACAAAATTATATTTCTTAATTAAATTGTCTCATAAGGACACTTACGAAAGTGGATGCGGCTTTTAACTAATTTTATATTTTAACAACTTAAATGTAAAAATCTATTATAACTAAAAAAAATAACAAATAATAATTGTATTAAAAATTCATTTTTTATCGAAAATATTTTTTTCTTTCAGAAAATATTATCTATATCCATAAAAACAACTAAAAGCAACTAAAATCAACTGAAAGCATTTGAAATTAAATAATATCTTTGTTTTATTGAGTTTTGTATGTTACAATTCACATCTGATTTTCAGGAGTGGGGTTCAATTAAAAAAAATGATTTGCATTCCTCAAAGCCTTGTGCTTTTAAGTATTGTAATCAGTAAACTGTATTCGATCGTATTTCTAGAGTTTTCATAAAATTAGTTATGGTGGTGGGCAATAAATATAAAAATATATTTCTACCATGACTTTTATAAAAAAAACATATTTATAATAATTTCCATCATTTTTTAATAGTTTTTGAAAGTTTCATTAACATATGACAATTATTTTTATTTTTGCAAGATTTTCCAAATTAATGTGCGTCATACAAAAAAAAAAAAAAAGCGCTAAAAACTGTCTGTTATTTTACTAGTTCCGGTGATACAAAGAAAAACAAGGTTTTTTTAAATCAAAATTTAGAATGTTCTAAAAAGAAGGAAAAATTTTTAAAAATAATTAAAATAAACTTTGGTCTTTCCTCTTCATAATAACATAAACAATTTTATTTTCGTCAAGTTTGGCGTCTTTTTCATCATGCTATGCTCTTTTTAGCGATCTCATGGAGTTACCTAATTTTATTTGTTCTTTCGTCAAAGTTATAATTAATTACAACTTTCGTTTTTTGTTTTTTGTTTTTAATTTAAATTATAAATTATCCCTCTTGTTATAAACTAAAGGAGCTTTTGTCATATTTTCAGTATAGCCTTTTAAAATTTAACTCTTTTCACATTTAAAAGAAAAATTAATAATTGTCTTCGAAAAGCCTATTATTTCTCTATATCTCTCTTTCCCTCTTTCCTCAACACCTTTCCACTGACTGGGATCTTTTTCATATATGCCACTTTTACTTTTTTCGTCAGGACTCTCTCTCTCTCTGTCTCTTACTCTTACACACACACTCTCTCTCTCTCACTCTTTCTCACACACACACACACTCTCTCTCTCTCTCTATTTATTTTATTACTAAATATTTCCCTGTCTTTTCTTGTTTATTAATTCGCCTTTATTCTCTTCACTCTGTCTTTCATCTTAACCTTCTGCACACAATCTCGCCCACTCTCTCGCCTCTCTTGTTTCTCTTTGTCTTTTGCTTATTCAAATCTCATGCCCTCCCCTATCTGTATACAGAGCTATCTCGTTCTTCCGCGTTCATTTCATCTCTACCCTCTCATTATCTATCTATCTATCTATCTATCTATCTATCTATCTATCTATCTATCGTGATGAAAAGGCCCCAAACTTGATAAACAATTTTTTATCGTCTAAATGTTTATATTATTATTAAGAGGAAAGACCAAAGTATTTTTTATTATTTTAAACAATTTTTAATCCTTTCTAGCACGCCCGAAATTTTAGTTAAAAACTTCGATTGTTTTTTTAGTCAGCAAAATTGCCGTAAAATCGATCACTTCACCATTTTTGCCATTTCTGACAAATTTGTAAACAAAGGTGAAATTCCCCTTTTAAAAATCTTGTAAAATTCAATTATATTTTTTCAAAAGTTATTTGAGGAAAATTAGAAAATTTAAAGTATACTTAATGTAATTTGAAACAAACATTACTTATACTTAATTTTTAGCAGAAAAAATTTAGTTAGAAATAAGTGAAGCGTGTCTAACCGTGGTGATTGGTTTTGGAGGTGTGAATTGACGTTTACGTCAATGTATCGACAACTAACGTCAGGACAGTTTATTGGACGGAAGGACAAAAGTGACAGTATTTTCGAATTTTAAGTGAACCAGCTTATTTAGATATAAAGTAATTCTTAAAAATTAAATACTTTCAAAAGTCTAATATTTTATTGATTTTTGTTTTAGGTATTTTTAAAATGAAGTTATGTCCAAAGCCTGCAATGTTTCCGTCCCTAAAATTGAAACGAATAAAGAAAATAATTAATAATTGCAGTAAGACTCTAACTGAAAAACAATAAATTAATTATATTTCAAAAGTGAAATTAAAATATCTAGTCAAATAGGATATAAAAAAGAAAATGAAAAGTTTTGAAAATGCGACGATGGTCAGTCAGAGAATTTGATAAGAGATTGCCAGAAGGAAAACAATGGAAATTCTTAAGGCCTTTCTCGTAAAACACGTGAGGTATTATTTCTGAACCGTGCATCCATAGTTTTCGAGAATGCGTTTTAAATACATTTTTTGCATATTAGAAAATATTTTTTAAATATTATCGTAGCGCAGATTGTAATAAGCTTTCGAATTTATGATCTGTAAAATTAAAAATAGATTCCTTTTAATAACAACATTTCCAAAAAGACGCGGATTTAAACTTAATTTTAAAATATTTAACAACTTTATCAAATTTTGTTTTTAAAATTGAAAAAAAATATATATACAATTCTCGTAAAAATTAATTTTTCATCGGAAAAATATTTTGACTTCAGACAAAAGTGTCCTTAACATCTATTAATTCATAAAAGCCATTAAAAGTTTGTTTTTTTAATTAAATAATGCCTTGGCTTTATTGGACTTTATATTTTACAGTTTAGAGCTGAATTTTGGGAATAACCAGATTTCGATTTACAAAAAGAAATCGATGATTTATATTTTTCAAAGCCTTCTTTTAACTAATATAATCACAAAATTATTCAAATTCGAATTTTCGAGTTTTCCTAAAATTAAGTAACGAGTGTGGTGTAACAGATAAAACCAAAAATATTTTTTTTACCAGGACTTTCGAAAAATCAAGCATTTTTAAAATTTCATTCATTTATGAATAATTTCTGAAAGTTTCACTAAAATCCGACAATTAGTTGATTTTTGCAAGAATTTCCAATTTAATGTGTTTTTCAACTGAAAAAAGACACTAAAAAAACTAATGGTAAATATCATGCGACCGCTGATGTAAAAAAAAAGAAGAGGTTTTCAACCAAAATTTTAAACGTTCTAGAAAGGATTAAAAAATTAAAAAAAAATAATCAAAAAATACGTTGGTCTTTCTTCTTATTAATGGCATAAAAAATTTGATAATAAAACTTTGTTTTTATTAAGTTTGGGACCTTTTTTCATCATGCTACACCGTTTCCTTCGGCGAATTATTGAAGATACATCTATCTATGTATCTATCTATTATGCGAGAAATGGGGAAGAGTATTATGTGTGTGAGAATGTATGTTCGTTTTTCTCATTTTCGCCCGATTCCCTTTCCTTATTAAACTACTGAACCCCTAAAGCAACCACCCACCCACCCACGCCTGCATGCCCGATTCAATAGCTTTGACTAGGAGGTCAGAATCATTCAACCCTGTTTTAACGCCATAAAATAACCATCAGATCAGGTCGCTCTTTAAAAAAAAAAAGGCAAACCCAGCTCTTATTTTATTTTTACGACTTTGCGGATATAAACCCTAGACGCTAGAAGACGAGAAAGAAAGCGTATAGTTTGAAGACCCTCTTTAGATGCTCCATCCGAATAAGGAATGGTGGTGGTGGTGGTGGTGGTGATGGTGATGGTGGTGTTATGGCAAAAATCCCTTTCTTCTTGACTTTCATTTTAATCCTTTTATTTACTTTCTTGATTTACGGATCATTCCATTCCATAGATTCTTGTAGTCGGCCGAGGGTCATTCAGCTTTTAGGCCTTAAATCGGAAAGCAGAGCATAAACGCCAAATTGATGGTGTACTTTCATTGGTCCGTTCAACGTATTTACCAGTCTTTGCTTAGTGGGGCAAATGGCCAATAAAATGGGGGACGGGGTTGTGTTAAGACAGTTAAAAAAAAAACTTCCAGTCAGCTTGACGCCGTTTCGAAATGAACAACAATCTCAACCACTGAGATCCCCCCCCCCAGATCCCGGGCCACATCCAGCCTGCGAAGTATTTTTGTCCGGCCCGCCATCTCAATATCTGGACACTAGTTATCTAATTCACTCGTGGCGCAAATGATAGAAAAAAAAATCAGTTGGAGTTAATCGACTTAAAATGCGACGAATTTTTTGAAATCAAAATATCATTCCGAATTTACTGCTGACGTCTGCAAGAAATATGTTTTGCCAAGTGGAATTGAAGCCTATAATGCGAAAATGATGTTATCATTATTTGGAAGTACATATGCTTGTAAAAAAAACTTTTTTCGAAAATGAAATAGCTAAAAGTCGTTTAAGAACAAGGTTTGGTGATCACCTGTATGATATTTCGATTCTGTCATCAACAATATTTCACCTGATGTGGAGAAGTTATCAAACAATAATAGAGAAACAAGTGTCTCATTAAATAACTGTTTTTTGTTTGCAGTAAGGAATTTGCATTTTTGTTGATTTTGTTAGTTTTTATCCTGTTATTCCTGCAGTAAAATAAGGAACCTTGTTTAAATAATATAACATTAACTTGATTGTTTTTTCTTTAAACCTCCAGACCATGACAGCCTTCTGGACGGAACCGGGTGGCGGGGGCGTTGTGGTCGCTGCCATTTTTTTCAGCACTGTTATATGGTCATCCGCCATTTAAAAAAAAAATTCTTTTTAAACTGATGTTACAACATTGTCAGTCATCAACTAATAAAATATATATGGCCGAGACGGTGAGTACTACGCAGCAACCCCCGACGAGGTTAAAAGCCCAAGAAGGGCGAGTTTCAGCAGCGTTTTTTTGCTTTTTGTACTTTTTTCTACCTAAGTTACATAATATGTCAGTCATCAACAGGGCCGGTGCTTTCTACTTCGAATCTCTCAACCCGCGTAGGGAACCCCATACCTACTGAGGAATTAGTGGGGGGTGGGCAGAATTGCTAATTTCAGTAGCGATTATTTCTTAAATTGTAAGATGGTGTACTTTCATTGGTCCGTTCAACGTATTTACAAGGCTTTGCTTAGTGGGGCAAATATTCTTTCAAATCAAACAGTTCTTTTAAATCAATTTATGCATTTATTTATCTATGAATCGTATTAGAGAAAACATTTTTCGAGTTTTTTTTTGTGCAAATGCGTGACAAGACCAGGTGAAAGAGTCGCTAGTAAGGGACGCTAAACCATATATCAATGTAAATGTAAATTGTGGATTATCTCATTCGTCAAACGCTTACGTAAAAGTTCTAGCCTACCACTAACTCTAAAACCCCTCCTAATTAATTTTAATCTTTCCGTAAAACGATCGGCAAAACAATAAATCCTTTCATGCATTTGTACCGTTTTTTGTTGTTGCTGGGTTTTTTTTAAATAAGAAAATTCAGTTTGTCGGGGATGTTTTTTCATAAGTTGTGTCGAAATTTTTATAAAACTTATTTTCAGCGGAGATGCGTCGGCGATTAATCTTTATGGAAATGTAAAAAATTTGCAACTTAAACATTTTTTTTTTTTTTTTTTTTTCGAGTAAAATTTAATCATGAAAATCGGTGGTTATTGCAAAAAGAATAACATTTTCTCAGATTTAAAAAAAAAAAAAATTTTTTATAAAGTAAATAATTAATGAATATGTAGTGAAATTTTCATTTAAATTCGATAAGTTCCTGATTTTTGGTAATTTTGAAAAAAGCGCTGCTCTTCCCCCAATTTTCTTTGCAGGGTTTGTGTACAGAGGGCGTGGCCGATATCAAAGTTTCGTGTGGGGTGGGGGTGAGACCCCGGCGCCGGCCTTGGACGGAGCGGTCTGAGGTCGAGACAATTTGTTATAATACATTTGTCGTCATGCCCCCCCCCACAACTCCTCGAGTGACAATGCATAGCTTTCTGGCCCACACTCTCCAAAAGTTTGTTTTAGTAAATCCTCCACCTTCCATACTGCCAGTAAACTCCCTGCGGTATATAAGGCCACAGCTCCGCCAACCTAGGGCCACAGCCCCGCCACGCTCTGTTGTTGGTGTGTTTACAGCTAAAATTCCTCGAGCACATAATGAGGGAGGAGCCACTTACCTGACAATGTAAATGGATGACAGAACGGTGGTGGTGGGGGGAGGCGGTGTCCTTAGGAATAAGCCACATTAAAATTAACGAAAATACGTTTTACCTTTTATTTAACTTGTTTTAACTTTTATTTAAAGAAAAAAACTCGGGACGAAACTCCGCCCACTTCGTGGAAATAATCAAAGATGCTCCCATCCTACCCAACCAGATGGTGAGCTTGGACGTGGTGAGTTTGTTCACCAAGGTACCCTCGGAGGAGGCACTCTCAGTAGTAAGAGACGGATTGACCTCTGACTTTTCACTAGAAGAACAGACCTGTATTCCAATAGATAATCTGATGGAGATGTTGACTTTCTGTACACAAACAACACACTTTGGAATGGGATCACACATATATCGACAGGATGAGGGCTTAGCAATGGGCTCACCATTATCACCAGCAATGGTGAATATATACATGGAATACTTTGAGGAAATGGCATTAGAATCTATATCGCTAAAGCCTACTATATGGTTAAGGTACGTAGATGACACCTTCATACTCTGGCCACAACAGGAAGATGTTCAGGTTCTACTGGACCATGTGAACTCAATAAGACCTTTGATACAGTTCACAATGGAGAAAGAGAGTAACAACACACTCCCATTCCTGGATGTACTAATATCTTGAACAGAGCATGGGTTTAAGACATCCGTATACCGTAAACCAACATTCACCGGACAGTACCTCAATTTCAACTCCCACCATCCATACAGCGTAATGAAAGGGATCGTCCGTTGCTTACAACACCGAGCAAAAGTCATAAGTGGCGACCAGAGATGTTAGATAAAGAATTGGTCAGTATAAGTAGTACCCTACAACGTAACAACTACCCTGGGTACATGGCAGCAGCCCCCCAAAACTGGGATATGCGGGTACTAGAGGAGGAGGAGGACAACAACACTCAGAAAGCAGTCTGCCTGCCTTATGTGAAGGAGTTATCAGAGAAAATACAAAGGATCTGCGGTCCATATAACATCAGGACAACATTCAAGAGCTTGACAACACTACGCAGATATCTCTTCTCGAGTGAGACCCCCCCATACAGGAGAACATGACTAAAGACTGTGTGTACGCTATCCCGTGCAGCTGCGGAAAGGAATATAAAGGAGAGACAGGCCGCTCCCTCAAGGTAAGGCTTCCAGAACACCAGAAAGCTGTAACGCGAGGGGAAGTAGAAAAATCAGGCGTGGCTGACCACATATGGAGAGAGAAGGGAGATCACCGCCCCCTGTGGGATCATGTTGAGATCATAGATAGGGAACACCATTGGAAAATTCGTAAACTTAAGGAATCAGCACATATGCTAGGCCACAAAAATCTCCTGAGCCGACCAAGCATAGAAATAAATACAATATGGGAACCAGTAATAAGGAGTGCCAGAGAAAAGCAATGATAACAAAGTTGCAATATGAGCTCTGGTAAAAACATGGAATGATAACAGCAAAATTGCAATATGAGCACTGGTAAAAATGGTTGCTGAAAACATTAGGTTTATAATACCCAGAAATTCATACCTCAAGGGCACATGGCACAGTGGATAAAGGCGTTAGTTAGATCCAGTGACAAACCCAAAGAGTGTGAGTTCAATACCCGGTTAAGGCAGTGGAGAACTTTCAGAGGGAAAATTAGCAGGAGATAACTGATAACTGACATCCATCAAACATGGCACGTGGAACTAGAACAGTCTATCCGAGGGATCGAAATAAAGGGTTCAGTTCGAAATTCCAACCACCTGAAGAAGGCCGGAGCGTACAACGGCCGAAACGTTGTGACAAATATGGCGACAAAGATGAGGACTATGGTCCGCATAATGTAAATACTGTATTTATACTTTATATCCGAACTAACATTTGAATATGGAACCAATCAACATGGATTCCTCTACTAAAAATATTATGGTTCCTGATATAAGAACTTACAGACTGACTCTGTTACATAACATCGAAAACCTAATAAAATATATTTTGGTCATATTGAGAATCTTCTACGATCACCGTATGACTTTGGCTAATATTAAATACAGAAACAGAACTGCTCTCTTTTATTATTTCTGGCAACTGAAAGATTCCAGCAATTCTCCGTCAATTAAATGGAATATAATGGCAAGAGCTAAACCGTTTAATGGCCAAGGGAATAAATGCAACCTGTGATTAGTTGAAAAAATAATTATCTTGCAACATTTAAATAGCCTGGGTTTATTAAATAAAACAAATGAACTGATAGTCACACGTAGGCCTAAAAATAAATATATACTTAAGCACGTAAACCCAGATTAATTTTTCTATACTATCGTGATTTAGTTTTTAGTTTAGTGTATTGCTTAGTATTCATCTATTTATCTTTTTGATGATTGACTTTATTTATTTATTACCATATTACCTATTATGGGTTATTACTTATTATTTTTTTTAATATATATATTTTTTAATTTTTTAGATTTTTACAGATTTTTCATATTTTTTAAAAGTTTTTATAAGTTATATTTATTTTATTATATTTGTATTTATTTATATTTATATTTATATATATATATTTATATATATTTATTATTTTTATTTTTTTTTCGTTAGTAATGTTACTATTTGATATCAAATTAGATTAAGTTAGCTCCCTTCCATTATATAAATAATTAATAATTAATAAATGATAGCCCACAATTCTAAAATGAAATAAAATTAATTTAATAATTCATAATAAATACTTATTTTTTTATGTTCATATGGCAATACCGGTTATTTTAGTTGCAAGATTTAATGACATGAGAAATATAATTAATTTAAAGAAAAAAGATTTTGATAAAAACTGTATCCAAATATTGATAGTGCTTAATTACACCAGCATTACCGTAAACTGATATATTTTCAAATTATATATTAGAAACGGTCAGTACACACTCAACACCTGAAGACTGCGTTTGACACGAAACTCTGAGTCGTGCGTATGTGTCTATGTGTGTGGCATTATATATATATATGTGTGTGTGTATGTGTGTGGCATTATATATATATATATATATATATATATATATATATGGCCTGACGATTGCGTCCAGCATGAAACAGACTGTCGCCTCTAAGTCTTGACTTCAATGTTCACTTTTATATTCACACGCTCTATCTGTGATATTGAACACTTTATACCATAAATATAAGACTATATTTCTTCACACACACACACACACACACACACACACACACGCACACACACACACACACACATATATATATATATATATATATATATATATATATATACTCTATTACATCTCAGTGTTCATAATGTAGTATTCTTAAAAAATATAAATTTTATTGTAACCTAATCATGTACAGTAATGGATCATATGCAGCATATGTGAACAATTTAACTAGAAAAATTGAAAATAAATACAATTTATCTAAATACATCTTTTGCGGCAATTTTTAACATCAACTTGAGATTTTTCTTCGTAAAAAGTTGAATAATTTTAATACATTTAACTTTATGGATAAAAAATATTGAATTTTATATAATATTTTTATCGAGATATAGTATTTATTTTCCTGGATTTGGACAAGTTGAAAATCAAATGTAGATCAGATATGAATCCACCAAAATGATAAAATGAAATAAAGAATAAGTCGGAAATGGATCTCAATCTAACATGTTTCACTTTTATTAATGTTATATATAGACAAAAGTTAGATTCATCTAACTAAAACATAAAATAATGGAAATATGCAAATCCTTTTAAAAAATATGCATGAGAAATGCTTTAAGCATAAATCCAACCAAAATTAGATAATTATAATATCTTGCTGCATCTCCCCCACTCACACTGAGGTGCCGACAACAGATATTCCTACCACACCCGAGAACATAAAAGTCCAAATACAAATTTTTGCAGCATTCCACAATATTCAAGGGTGACATCTATAGACATTCCTTACTCTCTCTCTCTCTCTCTCTCACATAAACACACACACACATACACACATATACACTTATATGAATTAACATTACACCTAGACATACAAGCGTTTCCTTACACCATTACACACTTAAACGTCCAAAATGTTCCTCACACATATTTACATTTTATCTATTGTGTTAATACACGTGACACGTATCTGACCAATAGGATTTAAGCAAGATCATAGCAAACCAGTGCTCCGTGTCTCTTTGCTGTTTTCATTTCTATCTCAATCTCTGACGAAGCTTTAACAAAAGTGAAACATGTTAGATTGAGATTCGTTTCCTAATTGTTCCTTATTTCATTTTATCATATATATATATATATATATATATATATATATATATATATACTCTAGGTAAAAAGGAGTTCTTTTATGAAAATTGTAGATTATGTGAATAGATATGATATCTAGCATAGATTTTCCCTAACCCTGAAAAGGTTAAATATACTTGTAGTCGAGGAAATATTGCCTCGGAATTATGTTTGACAAAGCAGCGGCTCTTGGAAAGAAGGAAACTATCATTCTCAGAATCGCAAATCATATTTTCCTATCCTTGAGATCCCAGGTTTTCTCAATTCCTCATTTATTTTGAATTGTCCCGTAGCGCAGTTTTTAACCTTTATACATATTTTGTATTTTTATAGCCATAATCGCCATTCCTTTCAGTGCATAAATTAAACTTTCACAAATCTCAAATTGGTTGGTGCCCATCCACGCATTTCAAACCTAAATAACTGTAGTGCTCCAAAGAGTATTTATGTCTGAAGCAGGTACTTCTTTCTTTTTTCATTTTTCCCTTTCGATGGTGTGCGCGTGTTCGTGTGTGCGTATGTATGTGTTCCTCTGTGTGTGTGTGTGAGAGCGTGTGCGCGCGTGTGATTTTTTGGCGTGTGTGTGTATGTGTGCCCGTGTGTATGCTCGATTTTGTGTTTGTGTGCGTGTGTGTCTATGTTATGCATATGTAATTATGCGTGTATGTGTTCTCGCGTGTGTGAACGTGTGTGTGTACGCGTGCGTGTTTGTGCATGTACACATGTCTATGTTCTTGCGTGGGTGTTTTTGCGAGTCTGTGCGTGTGCACGCCCGCGTGTGTGTGTGAACGTTTCATGATAGCCCTCATAGTAGTGTATAATAATATTCCAGGGTACGTATATATACACACTGTGTCACAGGACATTCTTTCCCTATTGGCTGTCCCGCCCCACCCCAAACGGAAATTCCACCCGAATTCCATTACTTAGTTTTCACATACATTCCCTGGGAGCCAAATGCCCCCCACCGTAGTAAACACTTACATTTAGAATTAGGAAGAGACAGTTAAAATTTCTAGGACATATACTGATGAAAAAATGATTGGAAAATCTGACACTCACAGGACAGATTGAAGCCCAGATCGTCCACGTCCTGAAGGGACATGACACGTGGGGGAAAGAACAAGCAAACTTGGACCTATGTGCTTGCAAAAAGCAAAACGGAGTGTCAATAGTAGGGGTTTTCCCTTGATACCGGTATTATTTTAACTACCTTCACCCCTCAGCAATGCACATTGTTTTAAAAGCAATGATTAGAATTATAATAAAACATTAACATGCTTCAAGTGAATGTATACAGTTTTTGTTCTTGAGACTTTACAACAAAAATATTAAACACTATTTATTAGGTTGGTGTAAAAATAATGACGTAATAATGTCGTTTTTTGACAAAAAAAAATACGTCAAAAAACGACATTATTACGTCATTATTTTTGCACCAACCTAATATTAGATTGTTTATTTATAAAAATATTTTATATTTACATTCTAAAAACTCATATAATTAAAACTAATTCAATGCAATTTTTATCATTTACCAATTTATAAACAAATAAATATGAAAACGATATAAGAAATGCGTATTATTTGCCATTTTACGAATTTCGAATCAATTAGCAATTAGATAATGTTTTTCCAACCATTCTATTGAATAATATTATAAATAAAAATTGTAAATAAACAATCTAATAAAAAGTGTTTATTATTTTTGTTGTCATTTCTCAAGAACAAAAAAAAATATAAATTTACTTTCATCGCTTTTTAAAACAATAAACATTGACGAGGAGTAAAGGTAAATAATAGCGGTGTCAAAGGAAAAACTACCTTTTTTTTCCGGGCGGGAAGGTCAAAGTCTGCCAGAAGATTTATCATGATTCCAGAAGAAATCATAAATGAATGCAGCTCGATGATCGATTTGTCCAGTGAGCTAATTCTCAAAAGACCGATTTTTTTACTAATTGATCATCTAATACAAGGCCCAAGAATCACTCAAGCCAGAGAAATACTGAATGAAGGAGTATGAATGTAAGAGGATGAGGATATACCGGAAAGATAATGATCGACTTTAGAATTGAAGATGTTGATAAGAATTTTTTTTTTAAATTTCCCATCAGGACTAGATCATGGCTTTGAACAGATTACCCTTTTTTTATCGTCTATTGTTTGCCATAACTTCTTGGGAAAAATAGTAGAGTGGTTTGGAATTTGGTTCAGTTTGGAATTCATAGAGAAAATACATTTCATCTCTAGGGAAAAATAGATTCATGCCTATCCGAATTACGTTAGTGCGAAAGTGAACGCAGCGGACTAGGTCGGTATTTAAAGTCGATTCGTCGGTTCCGCCTTCAGGGACGATAACCGTCACACTACCCACCCATCCTTAGGAAGCTTCTTCTCTGTGCTGTGTCCATTCAGAAGGTTAGCGATCATGGCTCTTCACAATTCCCTGTCCTTTGCAGCACTTAATTATTTTTTGTTTTTTTCTTATCTCGCCTACCTTATCCGCCATCCATTCTCCGAAATCTATCTTACATATCTATAAGTCTACTACTCGTTCATACTTAGAATATTAATAAAAACATATGGTCCGATGCCCTTGCTATTTACTTTGAGCTCCTTGGTAAAATCCAAAGCAGAATCAGCAATATTATTGGTCCTGATTTGGCCGCTCGACTTTAGTCACTCCCCCCCCGCCGTAAGGTTACATCCCTATGCCTTATCTATAAATATTTTTATGGTAATTTTTCGGGTGAGCTCTTCGCTATGGTACCCAGCCTTTTTGAATTTAAGTGCAAGTACTAAACTGGGATCAAGACCTCATCAATTTACATTTGAGTTGGCGAGATGCAACTGTAAATTCTATGCTTACAGTTTCTTTTGTTGCACTTCTCACTTGTGCAACTCCCTTCCGTCCCCATCCTTTCCAGACAGCTTTAATCAACAAAAATTTAAATGCAATGTTAATCACTATCTACTGTCCTCCTGATTACTCTCTTCTCTTTCTGTTCATTATTCTGTTTCTAATTCTCCCACACACCGTAACCCTTGTGTCTTGTGGCTTTACTGCCTTTCACGGGGTGAAACTGATCAAAAAAAAAAAAAAAGAAGCCCTTATCTCAGACATTCAAGCAGATGAATATTTCGTCTTTTAAGTGCGCCACCGTTAAACTTCGTTGTGACTATTTCAAATAAAACAACTGTCAGCATAAAATGGTCACGTGTCGTAAAAAAGTTAAACGGCCCATTTTTTATATGTTTCTAAAATTTCAGAATTTTTTTCGAGATTCGTGACACTTAAGTTTTGAAAATGATTCATGCCACCTATAATGAAAATACAACGTTTTTCTAGATTTTTTCAAACTATATATCAAATGATTTGCCTGTTATTTTAAAATTAAAGAAGTATCATTTTGCAATTATTAATTTTAACGGATCATAGATGTTTTAAAATGATTAATGCCCTTCTCCACAAGGTCAAATATGACAAATGTTTTTTTTTAAACAAGAAATAGCATAAAACATTCGCATGATTTTATGGGTGGGTGATTGTGTTGCTCCCTCGAGTAATTTAACATTAATATAAATTGTTTTCTTTGTTAAATTTATTTTTAATCCTTTATTTCATGACAACTCGTTGGATTTTGCCGAATTTGGACCAAGACAAAGTTTAAATAATGTGTCTTTAGTAAGATCTAATGAATATTAAGCTACAAAAATGATATTCCCTATTTTTTACGAGTGGAAAAGTCTAATGCCGCCATGATAATATCGATAGGCTTCCAAGATTGCGACTGTGAGGAAAGAGGCTGTAAAGTGGAAAATGTCATTCTCTACAAAACCGCGTAAATGATTTTGAACTTTATCAAGGCTGGAAAGTGAGGATTGTGCAGCTCCAGTCCAAATATGGCATGGATACTCGCAGAGAGAGAAGTAATGATGGAAATAAGTTTCATATATTTTATCTATGATGAGAGAATATACTTTGCATCCAATGTGATATCGGAGAAACCAAATACGCCGGCGGGTTTATTTTGGGGATGGCCACCTGAGCACTGAGGGCAGGACTGCGCCTCACAGGATATCAGTGTCTGGCCCTGAACAACCCACGTGATCACCCCCAGCTACGCTTAGGATGTGCGTGCACGGGAAAAATAGTCATTTGCAACACGCGAGAAGAAATATCCACATTAGGAGAAGCCCCTGAAGACCCCCGCCCACCCGCCTGTTGATATTAGACTGACGAAATCCAAATTTAAATTAATTCTTCCTATGAGAGTTTGATTACGTTGGGGGAATATTCTTCAAGTTTATCATAGTCTGGCATAAGGATACAGTCAGGATCGATTTTTGCATATTAACAATTGTTTGAGTTATAACTTTTGTTTACGATGGTTACTTAGCTAAGGCACAATGCTTAAATAGAAAAGAATCCTGTTATGATCGCTCTTGCCACACATTAACTCTATGGCATGACCCCATAATATGCTCTGATCACTTACTTTTATGACATTTCGGGAAATTAAATTTCGCCCTCTTCATATTTATATTAGTAAAACGTAAGACTCCTTGGAGAATTTCAATCATCGATCTTTTGTAAAACAACAACCCCATTTATCGAAAATCTGCTCTGCTTCGTAAAATTAAAAAAATGCAGTAAAACTAAGACATTATTTAATTAGAAAAGTTTTTAATTTCTTTCATAAATATGTTAAAGATAAGAAAAAACTTTTCGATCAATAATGAATTTTTACTAGAATTGGTTTCATTTTTAAATCTTAATTAGAATAATCTATATAATAAATGCCAATGTCAGTGTGTCACACTTTTTCAATTAAAGAGACGCAACTCTCAATAACTCAACTTCTTAGTTGAACTTTTAAAAGGATCTAATTAAATATCACCCGATAGGGTGGCTTTTAAGCTAGTAATTACATATATACAATAACAATTTTTATAACTTGGAAATAAATTTGGTAATAATCGAAATTAATTGCGAAATCCAACGAAAGTCACCCATGAAATAAAAATAATTGTTTGTACGGAAAGTAAGGACCTATGTACATCAAATTGTCTTTAAATTAAGTGGCAATAGAAGAATTACCATTGAACTTTGAAAAGGTAAACTTAAATAGTAATGTACTAGTTAATTGCAGCAATCAATTTTGAATTCTTCTATAGTTTATTGTTGCTATCGCATCTACTCTTTCCTACCTATTGTGATGAAAGCTCAATCAAGAGCCCTCTATAGGAAGTAGCTTAAATGCCGCCCGATAAGGCGGCTTTTAAGCTAGGTTAAGTTTATATAAGTTTCAAATATTTTAAAATTCTGTATTAATCTCACCATTTTAGATTATATTATTAACTAAAAACTATATTTACTAATTATAAATGGAAAAGCTTAGTACAAATCATCAAACACCAATATTTTTAAAAGAACTTTGAATTTTTTATATGTGTATAAACTTGCCGCTTTTTGTAGATACGGATGTCCATACTCGAAATTATCAGAAAATAAGAGCAATATCTATAGTAAACTTAAAGTTAAACTTTCTAAACTTCAATAAAACATTAGATTACGGTGAATATTTTCCTAAATTTTTAAGGTTACTGAGTACTTAAAAATTATATATAAAAGGCGATCACGTTATATTCAATTATTTTTACGGATGAAGTCTCCATAGAACAACATTAGATAAACATCTATCTGACATCAAGCTGTCATCACATGAACATATTAAATAAACAGTTACAGACGTGTTAAAAAAGTGCATATCTGCGATAATTTAAACTAAAATAAAATATATTTGTTCCAAATCAACTTAATTATACTTTAAATCAACAAATAGGCCTCAAATAAAGTTTCGAAAAATATATTTTATTTTATGAATATTTTTTGATAAAAAGAATTATATTACAATAATTGCGGGCTAAAAAAAGGCGCTAAAATAAAAAAAAATTAAAATTTGTAAAAAAAACAAACAAAAACAACCTCCTTCAACTCCATTTAAAATATTTTGAAATAGAGCAAAGTACTTTGCTTATTGGAAATATTAAATTTGATCTATTAACTTGAAATTAAAACTAAAGTAAAAGTTTTCAGAAAGATTTTTCATTTGTAAAAATTCATTTTAAACCTTAGGTATCTCGAATTTATGGAGGTACCTACACCAAGTCGTAAAAGTAAAGAACGTCACTAGAACTTAAATCAGCCTCGGGTGTTAACATGTTATTCATTATTCTGTGTTTGGTGTCCGGTTTGATGTTCACAGTACTTCGTGAAAAATTCGTGGGGATTTTCCCGTATGCAAAAAAAAAAAAAAAAAAAAAAAAATCAGTTAACTCATTTGGAGCACAATATAAAAAAATACTCATCTTTTTTTTTTTGTGAAAGTGACACAGAAAGAAATCGTTTATCTTTATTATTTTTTTTTTTTTTCATTTCTAATATATTTCTATTTCTAATATGAAAAATTCTTATTTTGACATGCTTCACTAATCAAATAAATCATCAACAGATAAATGATTTTATTTTAATGAAATCTCAACAAGACGGAACGAAATTCACGTCAGTCGGATGAACGCTGGATATTTTTTTTCACTTTAAAACACAATCACTTTTTAAAAAATTAGACTTTATTAACATCAACTCAGTTTTTATATTCATTTGTTCATTTTTTTAAAATGCTCCGTATTTCACATTGTCCCAACACCAGTTTGATAAGAACAGTTGATAGACGGATAAAACCCAGTCATGTATTCACATCAGGGGATTCGTAGATTATAGAACTTTCAATGTCTTTTTATGTGAATAGGAAGATGGCTGTAAAGGTTGCTACCCTTTGGTTCTTTCCACTATTTAAAACGAAAACATTTCCAAACAATGTAGTTTTCGGATGGGAACCTTTTTGAACATTGAAAGAAATTAAGTTTGGTAGAGAAAATCTTCATAAAAAATGGGTGCGCATACTGTAGTAGCAGAAATTAACAACGTCCTTGGTAGAGAGTGTAAAGTGTTGTCGAAGTTTGTCAAATTTTGTTGAGTCTTCTGGAAGTTGGAAGGTCATCATGGAGCCGGGAATGATCGTATGAAGAATGGAAGGATATGCTGAGTGATAACATTTGAGGAAGAACCTCACGAGTTGGTACTGCTTTGTAGAAATAAATCTTTACCTGATTATTTGCAAATAAAATTGCGATGAATAGGTAGTGGTTTTCCTTTTAATTATTCCGACCGACTCAATAAACTGCTTTTCAAAATTATCTCAGCTTCCATATTCTGTCCTTTTGATTCGTTGAAAATAGTTTTGAGAAGAAATTCTCTTCAGATCTTTTTTTTCCCCAGAACATCCGTTTTTTGATTACTATCCACTATATATTGTGTCGCTTCAATAAAGCTTAGAAGAAAGACTTAACTAAAAGGTATTATCCGAACAACTCATTGGTTGGATATCGATAATGGAAAGGAGCAGTACGACTTTTTCTTTTTACATAATGTTTGTTTTTTTACTTATTTCTCCTAAACCTTATTCCATTTACTCAAACTCACTAAGTATGTTATACGTTGTTTTCCTCTGTCCTTCTTGCCTTCAATCTGTCCTGTGAGTATCAGATTTTCCAAGCATTCTTTCCTACTTATGCGCCCGAGAATTTTCAACTATCTCTTTCGGATGTTAGGTATAAGTGTCCGTTCTGATTCCATCTTCTCTAAATATTCGTTGTTGCTACAGTCCATGATATTCTCAGCATCCTCCTGTATAACAACATGTCTGTAGCTTCAAGTCTCTTTTTCATCTGTGAGGAGATTGTCCAGTATTCACTGACATATAAGAGGACCGGTATTACATAACACTTCAATACTCTTTTTCTTTCCTGTTTCATCTAGCTTAGCTTTCGGAAAGCATCTTTCGTTATCCTAGTTCATCTTCGGATTTCAGTGTCACACATTCCGCCCCCCTCTTAAAACACTTCCAAGATATTTCAATAGTTGTACTTATTTGATTTTTGTATCCTCAATTTGTATTTTGTATTCTGGGCTGTTCGTTTTGTTAACAATTATGCATTCTGTTTTATTGTAATTGACCTTTAGTCCTTTCTTCTCGCTTTCCTTTACTACCTTCTGTCAGAGTTCTTGTAGTTTCCTTTCTGTGTCTGCTATCAACACCGTGTCATCTGCATATCTTCTGTTGCTACGATTGTGGCCGTCAATAATGAATCTTATTAGAATTTCTAATTCTCTCAGAATCGCCTCGTTGTCGAGGTTGAATAAGTCCGTTGAGAAGACAGTCTCTTAAAAAAGATATTTCATATTTTTATCAATCAAATGAAAATTATCATATATTCAGTGCTACTTAATTCACGGAGTCTTTTTTTTTTTTTTGTACTACTTTCGATTAAAAGAGATATTACGGGGATATCTTAATTGTGTGTTGATCTGTATGTAAACCATCCTTTTTAACGTCACAACATGATTTTTATCTGACAGTTACAAGTTCGTAGTCATTCCACAGATATGTAACCGTTTAGTTATAAATAGAAATAAAGAAAAAACGAAATACACAAAAGTTGAAGTCATATTTGCTGGATTAATCAAATACGAGATGTGTTCAAAAAATATCTAACCATTTAATATTAACGAAATAACAGCCTACCATTTCCTTTGTAAAGTTCACCCAATACAAGGCCCATGATCCACTCAAGGTAGAGCATTACTGAATGAAGTGTGTAACAGGAACGTAAGAGGAGGAACTAGAAAGTGAAGATGACGGGGGATATGGCGGATAGATAACTGTTGAGCATAGACTTGAAGAGGTTTGTAACGCCGTATCCTCACCCGAATGGATCAACGTACTCCACAAGACCTGCTGTTGGTCCGGTGTGGTCCAGTATTACAGGTTAGACACATGACTCCGGTTCCTAAAAATCAATTCGAAGCCACCCTCAAACTACGTTTTGATTGTTTTGATCCTGGAGAGTGGTCATCAGATCCTTGAAATCCAGAAGCTCTCCTTTGGTCCACCAGCGAGTTCGTCTGGTGTGAATCTGGTTAACAAAAAAAAAAAAAATAATAATATAACCAAGTCGATTCGATTTTGAAAGGACAAAAGTTTAATTAAGAGAACCGGCCTCACGTCTGGTGATGTTTCTGTTTTTCTAGTGCGAACATACTGACATGCTACCAATGTACAACTTCACTCCTCCGAGAATAAACAATTTACGTTTTCATTGATTGGTTTCCAAGGTTCACAACAAGACGCTATTGTTTATCACCACGCTATTAATTATTCTGCCGCTCTTTGTAAACTATAGAGATTCTTGTTTTAAAAATAAATTCTAGATCAAAACATCCTTAATTTTAACCTCTGTTCTTATAGTGTCAAAATCCATTTCTTTTTAAAAAGTTCCAAATTATTATTGTCTCAGTAATTTTCTAATAGTAATCTTATATACTTTATACACTTACAAACAGCTTGTAGTTCGTGTTCTAAATTAACTTTCTGTAAAGTTTACATTTCAAAGTCTTTACACAATATCAACATCTTGGTTATTTGAAAACGCCTCTCTTTCACGTGGTATTTTCTGTTTTACAGCATATCCTCCTTTATTATTATTATTATTATTATTATTATTATTATTATTATTTCAGGGGTGATATCGCTCCTGTCACAGGTTAAAATTGGGAAACAACCCCGTGGGAACATTTTCCACAAAGTGGCTGTCATTGGGAAGAAGCTTTCGGGATAGAATGCTCTTCTTACCAAAGAAATATGTAGAGAATGAAGGTGATTCCAACATGTTGACGTAGCAAGGCGAGTTTTGGCTGTAAAGGTCTGAGCTGGGAACTCGTCAGAATATTTGCCGTACAAATAGCGATTGAGTAGCGTCAAGCTTGCGACATTACATCTGTGGGAAAGTAAGTCATTTCATCGGCAAGGCGCTCATCGCATTTGCTTTTGTTCGGTGATACTTGGTATGAGCCTGGTATGAGCCTGGTCTGAAGTTCACCGTTGAGAATTATGGAATCAGTGCACTTTCAATGCATTTTCTTCAAAGTGATTTCTTTTCTATTCCCATCAGACTAGCATTTATTCAGTTGAAATTGCAATAACACACGCACACATCGTAACGAGACCGACCACAATTTTGACATAAAATATGTTATTCTAATTAAATGCGAAAACAACTCACAGAGACGAAAATATTTCAAAAGTGCTTTAATTTCTAGTCCATCTACATCAAATTTGGGTCCAGGTTCTTACAACATTTCACCATTTTTGGCAGATCTTCTGTCATCACAATGTCAGGTATTTAATTACAAAGGTTGTGGCAACAAGAAGAACAAGAATCTAAGTGAAATTGGCGAGATTATATTCCCAAAACAGATAAAAAAAATTTTCCCAAATTTTAAATTCTCAGCGTCTCTCGTTCATGCACATAAGTAGTTGCATCAGCGTAAACAAACTTAGTCCGATGAAGTTCAAATGAACAAAACGCGTCGCACGAAAATCTTTTCTACATTGTTATATATCCTTTCTTCAAATTTGTTCCTGATATATAAAAATTTGTCATTATACCATATATATATATATATATATATATATATATATATATATATATATATATATATTCCTTGATATAACATTAGATTTAAATAAAAATAAAAATAATAAAAATACATACACACCTTATAAAAAAAACAATACCAATCTTTTATATATACACCCTAAATCAAATCACCCCATCTATAATTAAACATATACCGTTATCTACCAGTAAAAGAATAAGTAAAAATTCAGCAAATGACGAGATTTTCGATGAGCATATCAATTCCTATGATAAAGCTCTAAAAGAGAGTCGCTACAATAACCCAAAACTAACTTATATAAAAAATGAAAATGGAAAGCATAGAAAAAACAGATGTAGAAAAATAATTTGGTATACGCCCCCATACAACCAAATGGTAAAGAACAAATTAGGACAAAAATTCCTCGCATTAATAGTCAAGCATTTTCCTAGTGAAAGTAAACTAAGTACTATTTTCAATAAAAACACACTAAAATTGAGTTACAGCTGTACGGAAAACTTAGAAAAAATTATTAAGAAACATAATGCTAATATCTTAAATAAACACTTATACCAAAACCCAAAAATTTAGACAATGGAAAAATAGAAATAAAAACTGATGAAGATAAACAAAAATTATGTAACTGTAGGAACCCTCATAATTGCCCTCTACAAAATAAATGTCGCACAGAATCATTAGTATACCAATGGAATATCTCTTCGATTGAAAATCCTGAAAACATAAAAATATATATATAGGTTGCACTAGCCATGAGTTCAAAAAAAGATTCAACCAACATCGAAGTTCATTTAGGATAAATAAATATAAAAATTAAACATCTCTCTCGAAGTACTTCTGGCACCTAAAAGAATCAAATAAAACACCGACAGTAAGATGGAAGTTAATAAGAAAAGCTAGACTATGTAGGTCATTAAATGACCCATGTCCTTTGTGCATACATGAGAAACTATATATTACTAAGTTTATAAAAAATAAAAATTTACTGAATCAGAGAAATGAAATAGCTATTTTATGCCGTCATTGTTAAAAATTTTCCTTAAATAATATTTAAAAATAAATTTAAAAAATGCGACCAGGTAATATACATACTTATATTTAACGTGAAAAAATAATTTTATATACTGTAAGAAATTCTATTATATTTACTTGTTTTTAAAAAAATAGTCTATTACAATAACAGTGAAAATATTTTAAAGTTGTATTTAAAATTGTAGTTAAAACGAATTCTAACCTAAACATCTTTTAAAATTGTAGTTAAATAAAACGTATTCTAACCTAAACACCCCTCTGAAAGTACTACAAGCACTTGAAAGAATCCAATAAAACACCTACAGGAAAATGAAATTATGATGAAAAGCTAGAAGATATAGGCCATTGAATGACCTATATATTACTAAGTTTATAAAAAATAAAGTTTACTAAATCAGAGAAATGAATTAGCTATTTTTGCCGTAATTGTTATAAATTTTACTTAAATAATATTTAAATATAAATTTTTTTTTAAATTGTGACCTAGCAATACTTATACTTGATGTGAAAATAATTCTACATACTGTAAGTGATTCTAATACATTTACTTGTTCTTAAAAGAAATATAGTATATTAGAAATTAAAAGTGAAAATATTTTTAAAATCGTAGTTGAATAAAACGTATTCTAACCTAAACACCGCGCTAAAATAAATATACAAATAGAAAAAAATACCGTAAGAATTTTTGCCGTTAACAATAATTTTTTATGAAAAATCCAGACGACATGAATTTAACGGATGTCAGATTTCATTGAAAAATACATCCCTTCCTCTACCAAAACGTAACTAATAACTGATACATCAAAATACAGCAATAATGAACACGCAACCACCCCTAGTCTGGTTGAATGGATTTCTCTGTATGCTTGGAAAAGTTAATTATGATTTTTGCTGTGTCTTTAAAACCCAGTAATTTTAAAAGTTACTCCAAAATTCGCTTGAGGATGAAATGGAACTAATGTTTTTAATTTAATTACAAAATTAAATTCGAAGCTTTCAGCTTCCATTTTTGAAACATGGTTAGAACTGTGTAGCGAAAAAAAACATATTTTAGATCAATTAATTTATAATATTAATGCTCTGTAAATTTACATTGTGCACTATTTTGTAAAAATAAAAATAAAAATATCTATAAGAACACCGGATTATATATCTTACTGTTCTTTCTTTACACACACACACACACACACACACACATATATATATATATATGTATGTATGTATATATGTGTGTGCGTGTATAAATATATATATATATGTATATTATATATATAGGTATGTATGTAGGTATGTATATATATATATATGTATATATATATATATACATATATATATATGTATATATTTATATATATGTATATATATATATGTATATATATGTATGTATGCACATATATATATGTATATATATATATGTATATATGTATATATATATTTATATATATATATATATATATATATATATATATATATATATATATATATATACACACACATATATATATGTACACACACACACACACATAGATAACGACTTATAAATTTTTATATATCAAGTACAATTTTGGAGGAAAGATGTATAACTTAGTCCGATAAAGTCCAAAAGGACAAAACGCGTCGCACTAAAATCTTTTCCACATTCTTATACATCTTTCCTCCAAAATTGTTCTTGATATATAAAAATTTATATGGTGGAAAGGCTACATGGGAATGTAAATAAAGTTATTTAAATCAGTTTGGAGGGTGAGCGACACCAAAGACGATAAAGAAACATGAATGCCGATCAAAAAGAGACGTGGAAAAGCGATCAAAATATAATTTATTTGAAGTAAAAAGCCGCTAGTTTAAACAGTGGCACCCCCCGTTGTCGCAGTCTTTACATCAATGACAAATGTTATCTTAGACCGCCGCCAGTAGAATCGGGGCCCGTGCAAGAAGTTGTCTGCTTGTCGATCTGACACGCCAGTTTTGGACTTCAGCTGGTCGGCCTGTTGTTGCAGCCGTGACTCCGTTTGCCTCGACCTTCTCCCCTGGAAAATGACGAACACATAGAACAGGAAATGACGTCATTGTCTATTGCTTTCTCGCCTTCTTTTTTGCTTCCTTCATCGTTTTTATTTCTTTTGTCTAATAAGGGATTATCTTGAAATGTCACTTTAAGGAAGAATTTCGTCGAATGTAAATCAAATCCTTAAGTATAAAGCCCTTTAAAAATTGTTTCTGTTCATTTGTAAAACAGAAACTAAAATTAACTTGCGACCAGTCTAACAAGTAGCACTATCATTTAATACAGGTACCTCCACTAATTCGCGATATTTAAGGATCAAAATGAATTTTAAAAATTAAAAATCTTTCTTCAAGCTTTCATTTTATCCTTAATTGAAATCTAAACGATTAAATTTACTATTTCCAGTAAGCAAAAAACTCTAAACAAAAATTCTATTGGTTGGAGTCGATTCAATTTTGGGGGCTAAAAATATTAGTTTGGTGTAAAAATAATGACGTAATAATGTCGTTTTTGACGTTAAAAAATACGTCAAAAAACGACATTATTACGTCATTAATTTTGCACCAACCTAATAGCTGATTAATTCCTTTTTTTGTAATTGTTGCCATAAGGATGTCGACCCCACAAGCTGATTTGGGTTCGAAGAAAGGCATGAAAAATGAGGAGACAAAGGCGATGGTTAATATTTTTTACCAAACGTCAGTTTTATTTCATTAAAACGTCGTACGAAAATCGAAAAAGATTTGCTGGGTGAAATGTCAGGTTCGGGTAGACTGATCTGGTAATTTTTAGTGAAGCCATTGGTAAGTTGGTTGGTCGGGCCTCGAGGTCAGGTAGTTGAAGTGTGGTCGGACTGGACATGTCGACGACGGGAAGTTAGTCAATAGGCCGAGCAGAACGTATCGGCGATAAGAAGCTGGTCAGCGGCCGCGCAGGAGCGCAATAGCAAAGCGGGAGCTGAAATGGTTGCTACCTGTCCGTCTGCTTAGACAATTCGACGGAGATGATCCAACACGAAGGTTGGAAACCTCCTGCCTCCTGGCCGTCTGGTTCAACGATTCGGGCGAATTGTCCGACATGTTCCTACTCGGCGATGGAAATCTCCTCCCTAAAAAGGGCCGAGATGATACAACTTCCAGGTCGGATCAACCACGGAAAGCGGGATCACACCAAAGAGTATGTCTTAGCGGGACACCTCCGGAGAGATCAAAAATAGCGCACATATATTAAACCGCGGATCTTTAGATTTATTTCTGATGTTACAGAAATTGTGGCACAAGGCCAAGGCGGAAATAGAGTGAAGCTGGTCTTCATTAACTATCCTAGTCCTAATCAATCAGATTCACGGCCCATTCATTCATTACAAGAACTCATCCATCACCTCTCAATCCCGCATATACTACAATACCGCATATTCACAGGGGACCCTACAAAACACCCCATGACATAAATATCTGATGAAAATTAATGATTCATGAAATGATGGGGGGGGGGGAATGAACCCAGAAAACAAACTAAAAATGTAACACAATGATAAAGATTAAACTGGACAATATTAGTACAGTGTAACCCGAATATAAGAGACCCGGATATAAGAGAAACCCTGATATAAGAGACTTCTTCGATCCCGACAACTCTCTTATATCCCGGTTACACTGTATCACTCATCCACCCCTCAAAATAAAGTGACCGCTGTATTCTGCCGATAGACAGAATGAAGAAGCACACTCACTAAGGAAATGGGACGGATAAAAAAATAAATGATGGAATGGGAAAAATCAAAGGCTGTCCCAGTCGAGGTGAAAAATGGGGGACAAAAACAAACGGGGGGGGGCTGGGAATCTCAACGAGGGACATAACAACAATAACAGTTAAAAAAAAGAATGCCGGGAACAACGTTTATTCACATTAAATGGGAAAACATAATAGTGTCTAACTTAACCTGGGGAATGTCCACAGGTAACCGCCCTGTTGCATCAAGACAACTTAAAAGAGAAAATCAAGGCTAGCCTCGTCCACATGAACCAACCTCGCCTCAGTCACCCACCTTTCGCTGAAATCTATCGAAATCAAACGCTTTCTATTAGTTCTGATTTTTACCCTAAGCTGATGCTTAAAGAAAACTACCAGATCTTGATGCGAATGACGGTCATCTCGCAACATACTCTCCTTCCGAGACGCGCACACCGCTATTTTAGCATCGTAAAAAAAACAACATCCGTTTTACCCCGGAGAACGAGGGCCATACATTGTCACAGGCGTACGCGAAATAGATGGACATGAGCCGATCGGGAGCGATACGAGCTTTCAACTCGCCAACATAATCCCAGAAGCGGCGCACCTGAGGACAATGTTAGAAGGCGTGCGAAGCCGTTTCATGTAAGCCAAGGTCACACCAATGACATCTGGCAAATCTGCCTGCCCCATCTGAAGATTACGTCATTGAGAGGTAGAACGTTTCGAATCAATCGCCAGCTAAGCGAGTTGCTGAGATAATCCGCCGCTGTCACCTTTTTTTTTTTTTTTTTTTTTTTTGCCAAATCCGTAAATTTGTTTTGATTATGCTAAGTTAAAAAAAAAAAAAAAACAATAAATAAAAAAAAAAAAAACACGATATAAAATTGACTATTTTTATCCACAATGTTGAATGTGTTAAATTATTCAACTTTAACAAGAAAATATCTTAGTTGATGCAAAACATTACCGACAAACATTGTTAATTTATTTAAGATGGAATGATCTATTATGACATGTCTCTAATTTGTATTTAGATACATTGTATTTATTTTCAATTTTTCTAGTTGAATTGTTCATCTATATTGCATAGGATCCATTATTGTACATAATTATGTTACAATAAAATTTGTATTTTATATGAATACTACCTTATAAAAATTGAAATGTAGTAGAGTGTGTGTATGTGTGTTGGGGTTCTGTATCATAGATTCAGACTGGTGGTGGGAGGCTGTCATGAGATTCTTAGACCGACCTGGCGCTATAGTCGAGAGAACTTATAGATAACCCACCACAAGATGCAACTTTGTCTCGTGTAACGTTTCGAGTGGGCATACAAAATGAAAATAATTGTGTCACATTTTAGCGTCCTTTAGGGGGGGAGGGGGTCTTACCTTGACCGATTCATTGAAATAATAAAATAGTTATCACGATGGACTATTTTGTTTATCAAGACGAACTGACATTTTAAATATCTTCTTTGAAATTAAATTTTGTTTTTCTTTGAAAGAAGTCTCGATTTAATCTGAAAAAAAAAACAAGATAAATTTACGCATGTAAAGTTTTCAGATATTTTTTTTAAATACATTCGCACGAATGAGAAAATATTTCTTTTACAAAAATGTATTTTTTGCGCAAAGTATACGAATTTGTTTTGTGTGTGTGTGTGTGTGTGTGTGTGATGGAATGCGAAAAGTGTCATACCTCACACATCCTGAATGTTGAACAGGACGAAAACAAACAAAACTCAACTACGACGCGATATTTAAAAGAACAAACATTTATTACAATACATATTTACAAAGACAAATACAATATTTTACAAGATGGGCTTGTACAAAAATTTCCTTTCGTGCGTCTTATTTAAAAAAAAATTAAACAGGGTAATATATCAAGCATTATACACATGATTTAAAGAAAAAGATTTCAAAGTTATTTTCGAAAAAAAAAAAAAAACTTTGAAAAGGTAACTAAGTGCAAACTTTGGATAAGTCAGAAAATACAAAAAGTTCACCTACTTAAAAATGTCACGAAGGCAGTTTAGATAATTTCGAAATACCAATGTCACGAGGACTTTTTATAGATTTCTTTTATATAAAGGTTCTATTAACAGGTTTCTGTTCCTTTACAAATGCTTCTGAGGAAGCAACCAAAAATGGATTTCCCTTTTTGGTTGCTTGTTCTGCCTTCTGGATGACATTTTAGTGTCAGTTCGTCTTGATAAACATTTAGAACATCTGAAACCTTCTTTCGCAGTCAGCAGACTGTGTCCCCCCCCCCTGCTTTGAGTGATTATCCACTGTCTTCTGATTTGGAACTTCTTTTTGCCTTGAAATTTACTTATCTGCTGGTCAGTCTCCTTTAAACGAAGGGGCTCCAGATAAACACTAAAATCAAAATTTAAGAGGGCAGAAGCTGCTGATTGGACAGTAAATAAAATAATACATATTTTTTCGAATTCAAAAAATTCAACTGCAACAAGCTAACTAAACAGAAATAATCTAGCAGGTTCTTTAACCGTTAATTCTAAAAGTAGAAATTTTCAGTCACGTGTGAAACGAAATCACGTCTTCAACATATTACAAAATTCTACATATTTTTGTTGCAGCCCAAATAATAAAGAAAGAGGACCTTAATCATCTATGTTCTGTTTTTAATATTTAATTTATTCAGATTTATTTGTTTGTTAAAATCCCGGTGTGTTTCATTTGTTTATAAATACCTGCCATGAATCGGCTTATGGCCAAATCACATCGAAACATCGGTTCCATTATGATCACTGAAGTTAAACAACATCGAGCCTGGTCAGTACATAGATGGGTAACCGCTTAGGAATTCCAGGTGCTGTAAGCCTGGATGTGCAGGTGGTGTAATGTTGAACGACTCGGAATTGTTAATCGGAGAGCCAAGTTCCAATTCCAGTCGAGTTCAATGTGTTCACTTCCGCCAAAAGGAAAATATATGAATCCCCCTCTCCTCCTCCCAACTATGGGTTAACTAGTATGACATTTATCACTAAAATCATTATTAAATACAAAAAATTCCTACACTCTAAAAAAAGAATATTTTCTGACTTTAAATAACCTGCTATGGGTTGATAAACCGTAAAAAACAAAGCAATGACCAGGCATAAATCATTTTAAAAAT
Organism: Acanthosepion lycidas; assembly: GCA_963932145.1. Lineage (NCBI taxonomy): Eukaryota > Metazoa > Mollusca > Cephalopoda > Sepiida > Sepiidae > Acanthosepion > Acanthosepion lycidas. The sequence goes on along the minus strand of OZ010590.1, from coordinate 2,500,671 downwards.
ATTATTAATCAATAAGATTCTTATTCATCGTATGTAATTATCTCCAAATTTTATAACAAAGAGGAGACCGGACATTCTATGAATAGTGAGTTATGGCGACGGACTTACTGGAAACTCAATGGAACTGAGAGTTTTTCCAAATACAATGGGTGGTCAAATAAATTTCTTTTCATTTGTACCCCCACTTAATTCATAAAATAACGTTATTAAAATTGTTATTGCAATATTTTATTAAAGTTGTTAAGCTCAGATATTTAACAAAAAGCATAGATCCGCCCTTTCTCCACCCAGCTATGGGTTAATTAGTAGGAGTTGTATCAATAATTCCTTAAATTATTGATTAAAATTAATAAAATCTAAAATTATTTTCTGACTTTAAATACGCTGCAAAAGGTTGATAATCTGTAAAAAAACAAATCAATAATTGCAACTTTATGTAAACAGTGTCGGTGCTTTCTACCCCTAAACCCCGACCGGTAATGGGGGTGCAAGCTTGATTGGGAGCCCCGGCCAGTTCTTTGTAAACCTAGCTACATTATCAACAATTTCTTTTTTCTACCTACATTTATATACATTACAAAGTGAATTAAGCACAGCTTACTTTTAAAGAACAACAAATTTTCGCGGATGATTTAAATGTAATTCTATTTTTTTTTCTTTCTCGTCCAAATCCGTGAATTTATTTTGCTCATGCAAGTCTCGAAAAAACACGATATAAAATTCACTATTTTTTTATCCATAATGTTGAATGCGTTAAAATTATTCAACTTTTTAACATGAAAATTTGACGCTAAAATTGCCGCCATTGTTAATTTAAGATTGAATGATTTATTATGACAGGTCACTAGTTTGTATTTAGATCCATTATACTTATTTTCAATTTTTCTAGTTGAATTGTTCGCCTATATTACATATGATACATTATTGTACATTAAATTACAATAAAATTAGAATTTTATATGAATACTACTTGTTGCATATCCCTCGTTCTGGCGTGGTCGGGGTCTCTTGCTTCTCTCATATGTTGCATTCTTCCTTCTAGCTTGTCTTCTCTCGGCCGGTGATCGCTACTTGGTTTTTAGTTCGGAGGTAAAATAAGAACTTCAACAAAACGGATTTCTAAACTTATTTATTTTATTAAACAAGCCGATGTGTGCATTTCTAACTAGCCGGGTGGGGGTCGCTCTATCAGCCCCACTGGGGAGCAATTTCACGGAGACATGAAATTAACACGTCTGCATCTTCGACGTGTAAAACTTAATTCTTCGAAAATACTTTCTATCTCTCACATTCCCACGTTCGGCTCAGCCAATCAAAATCCACATCGCTATTTTGTCTACCAGCTGACCCCAAGGTGACCTTCAGAAGGTCTGAGTCAAATACACTAACACTTAAAAAAATAATAGTCTGAAACTATTATATAACAAATGGTGATGTAGTAGAATATAGGATTCAGTATCATAGATTCGGGGAGGGGGGGGCACGAAATCCTTACACTGACTCTGTATATAACTATTTGTTCTTCATTTAAAAGATATTTTTTTTGTAAATCTTCATCGTAAATGACAAAATTTTGGGATGGAGATTTACAAAAAGATTTCTTTTAAATGAAAAACAAATATATAGATTTACAATTAAGATAAAAAAAAATTACGTAAATTAATAAATGTGGATGTCCGTTTATTCTTAATTGAAGAGAAATAATTATTAACCTGAAATGTGTGTGCATGTTTTTCCAAAAAATACAATACAGACAAAAGAAAGTAAAACACTATGGTAAACATAATTCGCGTGTTAATTCAAATAACACTCTGATCTAAAATATAGAAACTTCAAAAATAAAAATAGCCAATCTTAGCCAATCTTTGAGAACTAGAAATAAAAATGATATTCAAAATTGTTGATTGGCTTAAAATTTCAAGATACGATTCTAGTGTTATATGAATATTTCATCAAAATTTTTCTCCTAGCCATATTAATTATTATTCTCCTCATAAACTAATTATTTTTCTCTTTTCCACTCAGGTTTCCACACATTTAAGTGACCTGTGAAAAATGCCTCGTGTCTGAACGAAGCTGATAACTTCTGCCATGTGTATGGCGAAGTGACCTTTGTATCTTAAAAGCGACATATAACACCTGTTGTGTGAAAAGCTTACAGACAATATTTTGATTGCAAAATTGCCGGCCACGAGATCAACTGGACACGACACACACACACACATGCTGTAATGACCTGTTCAACAAATCTACCTTAATGTCTGGCCAGGAAGAAAAGTATCTATGCCTTTTGCATTGGCTATGATTTGGAGAGAGTCAACCGATTATGTCACTGATTGCTACTTCTGTATGATGCCGCCAATTGCTAAGAGGCTGTCAAAGAAAAAGGAATGGACAGTGCAATATCAAAACATTCCATCAGCTTAGCTTCCTGTCCTCCATAATGAAATAAAAACACGGGAATCGTATGAAATTGAGTCAGATGGAATGGGGAAGACAGCTCAGAGCCTTTGAACTTTTCATATGATCAAGATTATTGCCCAATATCCATCTCTGAACCACACTTCATAACTCAAAGTGGGGCCCAAAGGACACATAGAGATTTCAAGCTTCCTAAGAGTAAACAGTTTAGGTTTAAGGTTACATGAGTGGAATTCTCTTAACTGGTGATGTGCGGATTTCCCGTTTCCGTGATCGTCACAAGGATCTTCTTGTCCCATTCTTCTTTATGGAAGGTAATTTAGTGTACTGCAATGATAACAGTGGTTTTATGCAACCACTTAACATCAGTTACAACCCAGAGGACTGGAGACGACTCATTGATTCCTCGATGAAAAGTCTCAAAGATATCCTGCTATACGACTTGCTTAACTTTCAATTTCAGTCCACATGAAAGAAACTCATTAAAATATGAAACAGCTACTGGGATATATCAACTAGGATCAACGTAACTGACAACTTTGTGGAAATTTGTTTCACTCTTGCTAGGACTGCTGGTGGGTAAACCAAGTTAATAAATTAAATACTGTTGTTTTCATTGTGAATGAGACAATCAAGACAGAAGTTTTCATTACAAGAGAATCTGGCCACTACGACAATCACTGGAACATGAAAGGGAAAATGTTCAGTATCCATCACTAGTTAAAGAAAATTTTATTAGCCCTTTTTTACACCAGTCTAGATCTTATGAAAAAATTCGTGAAGACTATGGACAAAATAAAGGCAGTATTCACGTATCTACAGAATAAAGTTGCCATGTTAAGTGAAGTAAAGATAAAGGAAAACATCTTTTTTTTCGTCCCTAGATTCATAAATTTCATTTGGATAAACATTTTGACAGAGTATTATGCGGAAAGGAAAAATCTACATGAAAAGTTTTCAAGTCGTTGGCAACGAGTTTTTAGGGGAAATAAAAGAGCAGGAAATTATAGAAAACTGTTGGAAGATTTTTTGAAGGCATACAAACATCTTCGCTGTAACATGTTGAAGATTCACTTCTTAGACTCGCATCTTGAGTTTTCTCCCCAAAACTGTAGTGCTGTGAGTTACGAGCACGGTGAACGATTTCATCCAGGCATTGCAGCAATGAAGAAAAGAGATCAGGGTAGGTGGAGTCTATAAATACTGGCTGATTATTGTTGGACCGTGACCAGAGATGATCCTTCTGCAGTTTAGAGAAGACAAACTAAAAAGCAAAGTGTGGTTGCTGAATAACTGCTCATGTATATATTATTGAAGAGATTTTTGCGGTTGTATTTTCAATAAATACTTATTCTGCCATTTTGATGTGTTTGTGTATTGCTATGGTAGTCTACATGGAACAAAACATTAAAGCAGATTTTGTAAAGTAATATTGTTTTTTTGTTTGGTCAGTGGGAGTCATCCATTGTACTCATATATAGAGCTAATCATCCAATTTGAAGGTCATTTCCAAATTCAATATGCCAAACTACATAACATTTGGGACATTTCATTTATTAAGTAGTCAACTCGTGAAAAATTTAGACAGGTATAACATTGATAAAAACAAACGAATATATTTGACAACCGAATATGTAGATTGTTTTCTTGTGTGAATTTATCGAAAACTTATTTCCTTCTTTTCTCATTCACTTTATTTCTATCCTCTGAATTTCTTCCTCAGATTTGCTTTGATTTTCGTTTGCTGCATTTTTAGTCAATTAACTTCTTTTTTTCTAAGTTTTTTCTTTCTGCTTCTTTCTTAAGTACTTCTTTTCTTTCTTTCTTTGCAGTTCTTTCTTTCGTTCTTTCTTTTTCTTTCTTTTTTTTTTCTTTTCAGTTATTAGGTTGGTGCAAAAATAATGACGTAATAATGTCGTTTTTTGACGTTAAAAATACGTCAAAAAACGACATTATTACGTCATTATTTTTGCACTAACCTAATATTTTTTTCTTTTTTCTTTCTTCAGTCGTCCTTTTTTAATATTTCTATTCCAAATTTTTTCTTTAAGTTTATTTTTTTATGAATTTTCTTTTTAATTTTTTTGTATTTTTTCATTTCTTTTTTCCTTTTTTCTTTTTTCGTTCTTTTTTGTCATTTTATCCTTTCCATTCACATCTAATTTTTTTCTTTTCTTTAATTTTCTTTTTTTTTTCTTTTCGGCATTTTTCTCGTTTCATTAACTGTTTTTTTTTTAATTATTTTTCTACGCATCATTTTCTTTCTTTCTTTCTTTCATTCTTTCTCCTCTCAGCTTTATTTTATCTTTTCTAATTATTCCTTTTTTAACACTTTTCTCTCTTTTTGTTCATTCTTTTAATTTTTCTCACTTGTTCACTTTAATTTTTCATCTTTCCACTTCTTTCTTTTCATTTTTTTTCTAATTTTTATTCCAATCTTTTTCACTTTTTTTTTTTTTTTACTTTTTTCATTTTTTTCTCGTTTTGTTCTTCCTTTTCTAATTTTTCTTCTCATTTTAAAAAAATCTTTGCCTTATCTTTCCTTTCTTTTTGATATTCTTTCTTTCTTTATTTCTTTATTTCTTTCTTTCTTTCTTTCCCGCGCCTTAAAAACAGCCCTTGGCTGATTAAATACTAAAGTTGATAGACATCAAAGCCTATTTCTAATCAAAGCAAACCCTTGAATAGACCAGATCCACAGCCCGAAGATCAGTAAATCGCCCGCACCTGCACTTGGCCTCCCACCCCTGGAATGTTCTGTATCTGCACCTGTGCAACAGCTCGGGCCTCACCCACCCACCAACATCGATGACATTTTTACCTCATCCAAGCAAGTTAAAAGCGGCTTCCTCTTTTCACCTTTTCCATTTATATGTCTCTTTGTAAAATTTCCCAATAAGTTATCTTTAAGAAGTAAAACAGGTCTATTTTGGAGTTATTCAAACTTATATAAATACTTATATAAATACTTATATTTAGGATTTATATTGAATGCCTAAGTAATTAGATTAAAATTTATAATTACCATTATTCAAGTATTTTGATTCAAGAGATAAATACCATATTCAAGAGATAAGTTACACTACAGCATTGAACGGATAGGTACTGATTCAAGAGATAAGTATTCAAGTGATATGTACTATAATTCAAGAGATAAATATCATTATCAATGTATAAGTACGATTATTCACAGTTTAAGTACCATTATTCAAGCTATAAGTACGATTATTCAAGGGAAAAGTACTTTGATTCAAGAAATAAATCCCATTATTCAGTGAATAAGTAGCATTGGTTGATTTTTATTTAGCAGCATATCAACCACTATTGGTTATTTTCATGCTGTTAGGTTTTTTTTAATATAAAATGCTAGTATTTTTATTATAAAAATGTATTTTTATACTTTGATCGTGTTTTTCTTTGAGGTGGGGGGCTCACTATTTGCCCATAGTTGGGACCCTAACAGGTGCTACCACTCCGGGTCAGGGTGGATCTGGGAATAACAGAAAGGGGTAGTTCCCCGTTTCTCAAAACCTCCAATCTCCCGATCAGAGGTCTTGCTGCCGGATATAAATTAAAAAAATAAAAGGCATTATTCAAGGGATAAGTACCATAGCATAATAGTTGTTTTGCAGATATATATATATATATATATATATATATATATATATATATATATATATATATGTTTTGCAGATATATATATATATATATATATATATATATGTTTTGCAGATATATATATATATATATATATATATATATGTTTTGCAGATATATATATATATATATATATATATATATGTTTTGCAGATATATATATATGTTTTGCAATTTATATATATATATATGTTTTGCAGATATATATATATATATATATATATATATATATGTTTTGCAGACATATATATATATATGTTTTGCAGATATATATATATATATATATATATATATATGTTTTGCAGATATATATATATATATATATATATATATATGTTTTGCAGATATATATATATATATATATGTCTTGCAGATATATATATATATATATATATATATATATATGTTTTGCAGATATATATATATATATATATATATATATGTGTGTGTGTTTTGCAGATATATATATATTTATATATGCTTTGCAGATATATATATATATATTTATATCTGGATTGAAATTCTCAAGCACTTTTTTGTTGACTATCTGGAATTCTTCGGTCAAACTGTAGTGTGTTTAAACAACACATTGAATGTTTTCTCTTAATATTTAGCACATGACAATTCCAGTTTTTCATCATTAGTCAAGTTGCTTCCGGAATACTGTGTGAAGTAAATGCAAGGAGTTTTTAGTTTTAGTCAAAATCTTTGTGTGAATTACTAGTAGTTTTGCTTGTTTGCCTCTCTATATTTCTGAGATAAGCTATTGTAATTATATATATCATTTACATTGTTTGGAATGTTGTCCTCATCTTTATTGCCACATTCACGACGTTTCGGCCGTTGTACGTTCCGGCCTTCTTCAGGATTTGTCTATATTTCTTAGATGATCTATTGTAATTATTTACATTGTTCGAACTGTTGTCCTGATCTTTATTGTAATATTCATATTTTTGCTTGTTTAATGAAAATAAAATGAAACCTATTTTTGTATATTTTTCATCTTTGAAAATTACAAATTAATTTTTGAATATTGGCCTTTTAATTCAATCTTTCAAAAGAAAACCCTGTTATTTGTATTTACTTCTGTCTTAGTAGCAAGTCCGACGGCTTCGACAAAGTAAAACTGGCAACAGCTAAGCACTGAGATTACAACATATAAAAGGCTGAATTGGGCACCTCGAGGCAGTGTAATGGTTAGCAAGCTTGTCTCGCTAGAACAATTACGACTGAGTAGTGAGCTTGATATTTACTGGGTGCCTCGTAATTTCGGCCTTGTGCCATATCTAAATTATGCTTGGAAAATCAATATAAAAGGCTGAATTAGATAACTAATATTATCGTGTACTGACTCAACATACCTACCAGTCAAGCCAATTAGGTGACCGTCCAAGCTTACTTGAGCCTGGGCGTTGCCTTACATTCGTTTTGGAAGACGCACACGCATTTTTCAGGGTATTTTTTAGGGAAAAATGCTTGTAAGCCGGAAAATACGGTAAATGATGCATTCTAAATATGGTGTTTGAAAACAGCATAGTAGTAATGTTATGACAATGTACGAAATTATTAAGGAAAGGTTGAAGAAGGTATGTTTTGGTGTTGCATGAGATTGACACTTGACTTTAACCAATCAATCGTCAACATAGGTCACATATAGAGCTGGAATCATTTTGTTTTTAAACAATTATTCAACCTTATTATTTGTGGTTGCTAACAGAGCAGAAGGCAGCGAGGAACCGCTCTTTTTTCCAAGAGCAATCACTGCAATGAACATTTTACGGATAGAAGTTCACAAAGAATTGTTGGAAGTGCTAGGTTACCTTAACATATTTGGGATATTAGAATAATCCAGAATCTATACTGCGCACATACGGATAGAAAAATGAATTCAGTAAATATGCAAAAATAGAAAGCAGTGTGCACCTTTTCGGTGTACACTGCTAGCAGAGCGGTCATGTTTACACTGTAACAGCAGCAAGAAAAGTCGTGCGATCAAGCTCAAACTTCGATCCCGTGACCGCAATAGTGCCAATTATAAGTACGCATGTGCTGAAGATAGTAAAACAAATCTAAAGATATGTGATGGCGAAATGGCGGATCGTTTTTGATTCACCCTCGTAGCCTTTATTTATTAACAATATCCCATAACAACAATATCCCTTAACCAAAATATCCCCTAATAACAATATCCCCTAACAACAATATCCCCTAACCCACACAAAGTTGTAGAGGACGGTGGGTTTAAGTGTTGTCCAATTAGGAATACGTGTTGTTTATTTCTTGCTAGAAGAAGGTCCAACTACAAGAACATGGCGGACTCAAGTTTAGTCCAACCGAAGATGCAAAGAAAAGATCTATATATACATATCAACAAATATATGTACAACAACAAATTTACAACTGACAAAGACATCAACATTTCTGTTTGTGTGTGAACGTAAAGAGTTTCTATTTTGGTGAATGTTCGTACGTACGTGTATGTGTGTCTCATGGCGTTTTCCCACAAACGGGCGAAAACGCTGATCTCCGTGAGAGATCACATTTTTAAATGTGTCCGTTGAAATGCAAAGTAGAAAAGAGAACGAGGCAAGAAGTCTCCCAGTATTTATAATGTAGGGAGAGCGACTCCTAATGAACAGTTAGGGAATTAAGGAGGAGCTAACTCCGACAAAGTAAGAGAGAAATTTAAAAGATTTAAAACTTTATAAATTATTCGAATTAACATTTTAAAAATATGAAAACAATTCTTGTAAAATGTAATGTCCATAATATATTTTATATATTAAAAGCTTTTCTAATTAGATAATGTCATTAGCCTTTTTTATTTTACAATTCAGAGCAGATTTTCGATAAATTGCGATTCTGTTTTAATTTGAATCCTCAGTTTCTTTTAACTGAGGATTCAAATTCTCCAACGAGTTCCGCGTGTAACAAATAATATAAATATTAAACGGTTCAAAATTTAATTTCTCGAAATTTTATAAAATCAAATAAGTTGTAACAGATGTAAAAAAAAAAATTTTTTACAAAGATTATCTAAAAAAAAAAAACAAATTCTAAAATAGTTTAATTCATTTGTGAATGAGTAGTGAAAGTTTCATTAAAATCCGACAATTATTTGATTTTTTACAAGAATTTCTAAATCAATGTGTTTTTCACTGCAAAAAAGACGCTAAAATTGACTATACTAGTCTTTGCCACCCTGGTGACGCCAATAAACAAAATTTTTAACCAAAATTTCGAACGTTCTAAAGAGGATAAAAAATATAATTTAATCATAAAAAATATTTTGACCTTTCCTCTTAATAATAACAATAATAAAGATTTTGATGACAAAATTTTGTTTTTATTAAAGCATTTTTTCATCATGATGTTCTCATTTTTTAGCGAATATCTGGATGTACCTACATCAACGTCTTTTTGCTTATTGGGGTTTTTAAAATTAAAGCTTCAAAAAAGATTTTTCTAATTTAAAAATGAATGTTAAATTTTAGGTATCGCTTTTTGTTTTTAGGAGGTACCTACATATACGAAGTCAATGACACAGGCAGATAGCGTCTGACGGAGAGAGAATCAGTAAAAAAATAAAAAGTAGCTGTGAAGAGCCATGACAAAAATGTTTTGCTAGCAAAAACATTCCCTTCACTTACAAAGCAAAAAGAGGTCATTTTTTTTTCGGAATAGTCAGTGGGAATCGAACTCTCTATCGACGTCTCGCCAGAGTAGGGCACGCTTTCTTTACCGACTTACCAAAAAGAATGTAATCTCTGTCTCTCTCTCTCTTTCTCTCTCTCTCCATCCCCCCATTCACATTTTAAGTCATTTAAAAAGACATGGGTGAGAGAGGGTTATCCCAATTAACACCCGGATAAAGAGAGAAAGAGAGAGAGAGAGAGAGAGAGAGCGTGTGTGAATCTAAGACTTTCATTGGCTGATAGTAATCCTTAACCGGATGATCTCTGAGAGCATGAGAAAAAGGATTGGTCATTTGATGTTGAAGTCATTGCCCGCCACAATGAAAAAAATAAACCTTGAAGTCATTTATAAAGATAAATATATACATCAAAGCAAAAGCAGGCGGCAAAATGGATCACATCTACATAGGAATTCATTATAATCTCTAGCATACATACATACACACTCACATACACACCCACGCACAGCGTGTGATGGGTAAATTGTCGCCATTTTATATTTTCAATTTCGCGCATGCTTGTTGTTAGTTTTTGCTTTTGTCGACTGCACAGTATAGTAGGGTCAGTTGGGCACTGTCTGTAAGAAAAAGATCACCATAGCGCAATTCACTCCGTCAGAAATTTGGAACAGCTTGGCATTCAAGTCGGAGGCTCCAATACGAAGATTTCAGAGTGTTTGGGTGTCAATCTGAGGACAGTTCAAAGGATTTGGAAAGAGTTGGTGGTTGGAGTCTTTATGCCTCCTTTCATCTTCCCACACGGCCTTAGACTCAACACAGAGCCCTATATCAAGTGCGTTGAGGAGGCAGTGCTGCCTTGGGTCAAGAGGGTGGCTGCTGGAAGACCTTATGTCTGGCAACAGGATTCTGCACCTTGCCACACACGTAAGAGAACCAGTGATAGCTGTTAGACAATTTCTGCAGCCACATCAACCCTTACATATGGCTACCTAAATACACAAACTGCAACCTCCTTGATTATTATGTGTGGGGCGCAGTTGTGCGACAGACCAACAAAACTCCTTTTAACACCAAAGATGAACTGACAACAAGGATTAGGCAGTATTCACCAACTTAAGCAAGGTGACAGCCCAGAAGAGTTGCAGGAGATTCCGAAGTCGCCTGGAGGCTGTGGTTGAAGCCATTGGCAATTTTATTGAATAAATTTCCTCTTTAGTATTTCAGGATATTTTTGCGTAATTTTGGTAAATATATCTATTAAAATAAGAAGTCAGTGTTATTTTCATTTTTGCGTCATTTAACCGAAAATTTATCCATCGGACCCTTTATATATAATTGTATATACACACACACACATGCAACCATAAAATATAGTTTTAATGGTTTGCTATGTCAATATCTGAGATAGAGTGTATGTAAATATAAAAAAAGAATTTCGATGAATGACGAATAATTGTTTTCATTTTTGAAGTTTTAAATCTTTTAAAATTCTGTATTAATTTGTAGCGGTAAGTTTGTTTTTTTTTTGTTTTTTTTTACAGTATGGTTCACCCTTTACAAGGCCAGGGTAGGGGCATTCTAAATGTAGAGGGTTATGTTATGAAGCCATTTGTGTGTATAGGAGTGGAAAATAACGGTTAATCCTAGTCTTGAACAGGTTAAGATTGTAGTGACCGGAGAATTAGGAGTCGGTTCCACAGGGCAGTGGTTCCTGAGAAAAAGCTGCTCGAGTAAAACCGAGGAAATATGGGGGGATTTGTAGGTGGTTTGCTATTAAGTGGCATGGCGTGTTCTTGCCGTGAAGATTTGACTTGGCGGGACAAGGGAATGTAGTTTGTTCGAGGATTTTCCGTGGAAATAGCGCAAGAGCAGCGAGAAGCTTACCACATACCGCCTGTGGGAGAGATGTTGAAGGGTGGAGAATAATTCCTCACCGACAAGAACTCGGAGAAGCTTTTGAAATCTATCAAGGCTGGAAAGTGAGTGTCTGGTCAGCCCTTGATCTGGCTCTTGTAAAAGTAAAGCATAACAGGAGGGGTTAGGTACTTACTGGATCGGTACAAGGAGCCGACCATTTTTCTTGCATCCTTAGCAATGGATTGTATATACGGGTTCTACTTGAGGTCGGGTGTGAGTTTGAGGCCCAACAGTCTTTCAAGGCATAGTGCTTCCGTAAGAGGACCTCCGTTCATCCAGATTGGTGGTAGTTCGGGGTCAGGTCGGAGATGATGAAATGTAACTATCAGGTCATTCCATAAGTTCTGTCCGAATTTTGAATAAAGAAAACAAGTGACCAAATGTTACATTTAATTACAGATTCAATCAACCATGTATTTTCCCTGATTATCTATGACTTCCTTCCATTGATTAACAAGCTTACTAATTCCATTACTATAAAATTCTTTTGGCTTTGATTTGAAGAACTCACAAATGTCAGTTTTAACCTCTTCCTGTGTTACAAAAGCTGTTTCTTCCAAATGATTCTGTAAGCTACAAAACAAATGGTAGTCTGAAGGAGCAAGATCAGGAGAATAAGGTGGATGAGGAATTTTCTCCCAACCAAGTTCTTCGATCTTTTGTGACGTGATTCTTGCTGTGTGGGGTCACACATTGTCCTGATGAAACATCACCTCTTTTCGATTCACTAGAGCAGGTCTTTTTTTCATCAAAGCTTGGTTCAAACGCTCTAATTGCTGACAGTATATTTGAGCATTAATTATTGCATTAGGTGGTAAGAATTCAAAGTGGATTATTCCTTGGCGATCCAACCAGATTGAAAAAAGAAACTTTTGCCCATGAAGTTCCCTTCTCGGCTGTGGCTGGGGTCCTTCTCCTTTACCAAACTACTGTCTACGACGCTTAACATTTCGATAAAAGATCCATTTTTCGTCGCCAGTCACAAGTCTATTCAAAAAAGGTGAAACGAGTTGGCGAGAATGGAGAGAAGATCAGATGTCAACTCGGGATTTGAGGTTGTTTTCAGACAATTCATGAGTCACCCATTTTCCAAGTTTAGGAACTTTTCCAAGTTGTTGAAGATGACGATGAACAGTTGTATGGTTTGAACTGAGAACCACTGCCAATTCCTCAACTGATAAAGCAGGATTTTCTTCAAGGGCTGCTTCAAGAAGCTTTTCATCAAACTCAACTGGACGTCCGATTTGATCTTCTTCAAGGGTGAAATCTCTACCTCTGAATTTTGCAAAACATCTTCTGCAAGTTCTTTCATTCACACATTCCTCTCCATAAACTGAGTGAATGTTTCTAGCCGCTTCGGCTGCTGAGTTTCCTTTCTTGAACTCATAAAGCATTATGTGCCTCAATTGATTCTTGGGTACTTCCATGCTAGCAGGGTTTTAATCAAACAAAATTTAATTTTATTGTTTTCTGAAATAAAATTTGATCAGTTTAAATGCATCTAAACATAAAAATAATGTTCAGTTCCATTAGACATTATAAAATACTCTTTAAATTTCGATCATTTTAACAAAAAGTTAAATTTCGGACAGAACATATGGGATGACCTGATAGATTGGTCTTCGAGGCATTGAATGTAACCAAACAGTTTTTACGCCATTGTGTAGTTTTTGCAAGATCGGAAGAGAGATCAGCTGCCAATCTCGGACTGAGTTTTAGAGGTGGGCCCGTTTGTCGTATCATCGGCATAAATGCTTACAAATGATCTAAGTATATTCCTATGCAGCTCATTTATGTAGCGCAAAAGAGTGTTGGTCCGGGGAGGGGTTCTGTTAGGAACGATTTTATAATCGAGAAGACCTTTCCAATGATTCCATAACTGGAGAGCTTGTGTAGTAAGCCTTTGTGCCACACTTTGTCGAAGGCCTTTGAGATATCTAGTGCTATTGTCCGCGAGGTTTGTTTGTTGTCAAGAGCCTCACTGATTCTGTGAATGAGCAGTGGATTGGGCCGACCGAAACCCATACTGCTCGTCGCTCAAGAGTTTGTTCTTTTATAGGTGTTCAACGACCTTCTTATTGATTGTGGCCCCAAAAAAAAGAAAAAGAAAAAAAAGAAAAGCATGCTGATGATACTGAAAAGATTGATAGGTCTGTACGCTTGACACCTTCATCAGGATTAGGAATGTCTTCTCCTTCAAGCAGCGGTTGAATAATTTCGCTTGGACTGGGGATAATTCCAGGTCTTTAGGACACCCGCTGGAATTTTTGTCTTTCAAGGCACACTGCTTCTGCAAGAGGACCTCCATTCATCCTGATTGGCGGTAGTTCGGTGTCAGATCGGCGATGATAGAATGTAGCTAGATTGGTCTTTAAGGCATTGAATGTAACCAACCAGTCTTTATCCTATTGTGAAAAATCGGAAGAGAGATCAATTAATCTCTGACGACTGCTGAGAGCGTCAAACAGCGGTTGAATAACTTTGCTAGAATTAGTTATAATTCCTGGTTGATACTCTTAAGGATAAACACTTGAATTTTGTCTGGACCAATGGTTTTCTTAGCGCCAAGGCCTTTGATAAATCTAGAGACTTCTCGTGCTATAATGATAATATTACTGAGATTGTGCTCAGTGTGACGTGGGAAGTTGGGGAGGGGATAGTCTTTGTCATCTAACATTGATTTAGAGGCAAAGATAGAGACGAAGGTGTTCCCCCTGAGAGATCTCAGGGCTATTTATAATTGTGGACACGGCCGCTTTACCTCTGTTCATGATTTAGTTGGTGATATTCCAGAATTTATGGGATCCAATTTGTTACTTTTCAACCCTGGCCTGAACTGCTGTTACATAGCTGCACTTGGCGTTTTCTTTTCTTTTCTTTTTTTTTTTTTTTGTTGCACCGATTCTAGTCAGTTCTGAATGCAGTGAGGGCCAAACTACTTCGCTCCTTACGATAGATATTGATATTCTTATTAAGTAAAAACTATATTTACTAATCATAAATGGAAAAGCTTACTACAATTCAGTGACTCCAGTATTTTAATTTCGATTTTCTTTGTGTGTGTATAAACGCATCGATTTTTGTAAATAGGAACCTCCATAAACGCATCGATTTTTGTAAATAGGAACCTCCATGCACAACATTATCAGAAAATAAGAGCAGTAACTGGAGTAAATTTAAAAATTAATTGACAATTTCCTCAAAGAAACCTCTTCATAAATAAAATTGTAAAACCAAAATACTTGAAAAATATTGAAATATTAGATGATTGAGAATGGTTTCCTAAATTTTTAAGATTTCTATATAGTTAAAAAAAAATTATATAAAAAAAGGTATTCACGTTGTATTTGTCAAGTAATTTTTACAGTTATGTGCCCTTCACTTTAAAATGTCAAAAGTCAGGTTATCCACAAATGTGTTAACAACCCATAAAAACACCAACTTCCGTATTAAGAAATTCTTTTCTTTTTAAACTAAAAGTAAGTAATATTTTAATTGTGATTAACTAAAAAAATCCACATTACAACCAAAAAGGTTTGCATTTTCTCTCTTCTTTTTTAAAATATACACTTTTCTCTCGTTGGATCAACTATAACCGCTTCCATTTACTCACACACACACACACACACACACACACACACACACACACATATATGTATATATATATATATATATAGGTACCGCCAAAAAAAGACGAGATACTCAAGGTTTAAAATGCATTTTAAAAAAGAAAAATTTTTCTTGAAGCTTCTGTTTTAGCTTTAATTACAAAATTATAAATTTAATATTTCCCAAAAATCCACATTACAACCAAAAAGGTTTCGGTTTCTCTCTTCTTTTTTAAAATATACACTTTTCTCTCGTTGGAACAACTATAACCGCTTCCCTTTACACACACACACACACACACACACATACATACACACACACACACACATATATATATATAGGTACCGCCAAAAAAAGAAGAGATACTCAAGGTTTAAAAAATGCATTTTAAAAAAGAAAAATTTTTCTTGAAGCTTCTGTTTTAGCTTTAATTACAAAATTATAAATTAAATTTAATATTTCCAATTAGCAAAATCTTTCAAAAATGAAATATACTTTTCTGAAACTTTATTGATAAAAAGTAACTGATTTAAATTAATCCAAATTACAAAAAATCTAGACCTATTTAGCAAGAATGACAAACTGAAAAATATGCTAAAAACAACTAAAATAATTAAAAGTAAACGCCAATCTAAAAACCTGAAACACATATTAACCTCACCCAAATTTAAGCAACACATAACGCAGGGAATCACAAAACAACATTATAGAAGAAAACCCCAAAATGATATTCACAATAAATAAAAATTTAAACTGCAACCCCAAAAATGTGATTTATGCACCCAACTGCACGAAATGCAAGAAGTCATATATAGGTATCAGCCAACAACTAAACAACAGGTTTCCCTTCACAAAAGCAACATATAATTACCAGACCACAGAAAACTTTTTGTATCACAACATATCTATAAATGTAACCAGGGTGAATTTAAAATTATGCCAATATACCAAACAGACAATTATTCTTAAAAAAATTTCATAAACAAATTTAAACCAGCACTAAATAGATCATAACCCCACACGCAAAAACACACAACATACGCACATATAATGGCCAAATGTAGCGGTCAAACCACTCGCATCCATGTGCACACGCTCACACACGCTATGCGTGGAGCTCGAATATGTAGACACATATTGGCAAAAACAATAGACTACTCACAGGCACGCGCGCAAACCCTACATGTGTATGGGTATGTATGTATATATGCCTGTATGTGTGTGTATGTATGTGTGTGTGTATACTAATTCGTTATAATAAGACAGTATGTATGGAGAGGGAATGCGCGTATACATACGCATACTAGTGTATATATGCACATATTGGCAAAAACAAGCCTGCTCACTGGTACACGCGGGAACCGTACATAACAGGAAGTGTATGTGTGTTTATGTGTATGTGTGTGTATGTATGTGTGTGTATATATGTGTGTACACTAATTCTTTATAATAAGACAGTATGTATGTATGGAGTGGGAATATACATACGCATACTGACAAAAGCACACACAATACAAAAAAATGAAAATAGATCTAAGAACACACAGAGGTTATTAAAAGATAAGAATACAGATATCTTTCTTCACCCTTTCTCGGACCAATCTTAATTGTTTCATTACCCCTCACGCTGAAGAACTTTCTCATTGTCAGTTCAAGGATGACATTTGTGTCGTTAACACACAAAAAAGAGAATCTTTAACATCGAGAATGTTTAACATCGAAAAACATAAGAAAAATTAATTCCTTTCAATAATATATGGAAATATCTAATCTTTGCCTGATGAAGATCGCGAGACTGGAAACGCGTGTAGCAAATAAAGGATAATATATTTAAAAAGAAAAATCCACATTACAACCAAAAACGTTTGCGGTTGCTCTCTTCTTTTTGACATATATATATATATATATATATATATATATATATATATATATATATATATATATATATATATATATATATATATGGCTTCCAGGAACATCTGAACATAAACTGCCCAATATCTTCTGAACTCTTTCGGCTTTTAGAAGAGAGTCTTATTTTTGTGTTGATAGGATTGTGTATCTGTGTGCATCGTGTGTTTTCTTTGCTAGTCTTCAACTCTCACGCCTCTTCACGTGTCTCGGAGTGGCATCACACCTCTTTTCTCCTTTATTTTTTTATTTTATTTTTCATGTATAACATCAGTGTGATGACGTTTCACTTTTTTTATAGTATTTACATTCTTTTTTTTACAGTTCATATTTTTTGTGGTCTACTTTGTTTTTATATTGATGAAAATATATTCTATGTTGTGTTCTGTTGCTGTGCTGATTTAATTAATTGAGGTATTACAGGATAAATGTCCTATTAACAGTGTCAATAATGTACGTGTTGTTTAAATTGATATTATTAGAAATGGGCTCTCGTGGCTGCGTGGTTAGAGCGTTCTCTTTCCGACTATGAGAATCTCAATATAGAAAGGTAAGTTGATGTTATCGGTCTGAAACACAAAACATATCACAAGTAGATGGGACCCCTCGATGGCTGAGCTAGCACGAAGTTCCAAGTCATCGTGACTGAGGGTTTGAGCGTACAGGCTTTATTCTGACGGTTTGTAACGCTTTCTCCCAGAAACTGTAACTATGGTCCGCTCAGCATAGTTGCTGTAAAAATCACTCTGTTTGTTGAACACAAATGTGCCTGAGCAGACGTCTTTAAAAAGGGATTGCTTGGCCGTCATAGCAGAAGCGGGACATACTCAGATACGAGCGGTCATTATTTATTATTAGAAATTTGTTGAAGTTCTGATTTTTGTTCTTCCATCATTGATAGAGATTATGTTTGAGGTTTTTAATCTCATTGCAAGTGATGTGTTCCATTTATTTGTTTTTGTTGCTATTATAATTCATATCCATGTATCAAGTATCTTATAATGTTTTAGTTTGTATTTTTTTATATAGGCTTCATTTTTATTGGTTAAATAGACCTCACTTACATTTGTCTTGTTTGGTAGGGTTCGTTTGTGTATTTTTTGTAAGTTTTTGTGTCATAATTCTAGTTGGTCTATTATGGATTTGGTTGATAACGTGCGTGTGTGTGTGCGTCGAATGGGCGTCTTTATTTCTGTCTGGTATTGTCCGCATGTTGATTGGGGAAGATGTTTTCTAAGGGAATGAAAGAATTTAGGTTACACTGTTAGGAATGTTGGCTAATCGTGTCCATTTATAATCGTATACATTTATAAATCTACCTTTCGTTCGTGTATCGAATCCTGCCGCCATATCTGGTCTACATTATTTACATTATTCGGACTATTGTCCTCATCTTTGTCGCCATATTTATCGTTGTACGCTCCGGCCTTCTTCAGATGGTTGGAATTTCGAACTGAACCCTTTATTTCGCTCACTGGGGTAGACTGTTCTGTTCTGACCAGTGTCAGTTATCAGTTATCTATCTGCTAATTTCCCTCTAAAAGTTCTCCACTGCCTTATTGAGTATTGAACTCACACTCTTTGGTCCTGTCACTGGATCTAACCAATGCCTTTATCCACTGTGCCATGTGTCCTTGAGGACATCTGGGTGTGAATTTCTGGGTATTATAAACCTAATGTTTTCCGCAACCATTTTTAACAGTGCTCATATTGCAATTTTGCTGTTATCATTCCATGTTTTTACCAGAGCTCATATTGCAACTTTGTTACTGGTACTCCTTATTACTGGTTCCCATATTGTATTTATTTCTATGCTTGGTCGGCTCAGGAGATTTTTGTGGCCTCGCATATGTGCTGATTCCTTAAGTTTACGAATTTTCCAATGGTGTTCCTTGTCTATCATCTCAACATGATCCCACAGAGGGCGGTGATTTCCTTTCTCTCTCCCTATGTGGTCAGCCACGCCTGATTTTTCTACTCCCTCTCGTGTTACAGCTTTCTGGTGTTCTTGAAGCCTTACCTTGAGGAGGTGGCCTGTCTCTCCTTTATATTCCTTTCCGCAGCTGTGATAAATATGGCGACAAAGATGAGGACAATAGTCCGAATAATATAAATAATGTACATAATACCTCATATCTGGACTAGTTCTCCTGCGATATATTTCGAGATTCTTAACAAAATTCAAAAAAGCATCTGTAATGTAATCAATCCTGACCTGGTATCTCCACTTCAATTACTTCCTCACCGACATGACGCGCCTTCCCTCTGTCTTTTCTACAAATATTTTCATGGCAACTTTTCTGATGAACTTTTCTTCCTGCTTCCCCGTCGACATGAAATCCGAAGCTTACCACTACATTGGCAACTATGTCTAACAATTTTACTGTTGAACTAGCTAGACGCAACCGCCACTTCTACTGTAACAATTTTTTTCTCGCACATCACACTTGTGGAAATCTCTTCCGATTTCTTGCTTCCCTGCCAACTACAATCTTCAAAGATTTAAATGCAACGTCAATCGCCGCCATCTTCTGTCTTCCGGAAGCCTGTTCCTTTATTGTCCTTTCTTCACTTCTCAATTCTTCGTTCACTTCTAATTCCTTGCGTCTCAGTGGCATTATTGCCTTTCTTAGGGTGAAACGATTTGAATAAATTTGTCAGAAGGCAGAATGTGTGGTCGACAGCAAGAGTAAAAACAAACATGTCAAAATTAAACAACTATAGAAATTTAAATATGTAGGAAGTGATGTTACAGACAATAGAAAATGTAACACCGAAAACATGCCTTCCAAAAGCTATACAAAGGATGAAGAATCAGGAAAACTTCGTTAGAAACAAAGCAAAGAGTACCGAAATGCTATGTAATATCAGTCCTCCTATATAGCAGTAGATCCTCACAGATGAAGAGAAGACTGATGGCGTGAGAAATGTGGTTCTACAGTAGGATGCTGAGGATACCAAGCATAGAGTTGTTAATTAACGAACAAATCTTAAGGAAAATGGAAATAAAAAGGTCACTTCTACTCAGAATCAGAAAAAGGGAGCTGTAAGTTCTTGGACACATAATGATTAAAGAGGGCTACAAGGAATAGAAAGTCGTGGAGGGTCATGATTGTCCACGTCCTGAAGAGACACGGCACAGAGAAGATTTTTTACTTGTGCCAGACTCAGGAAATACGATTGTTCGCCTTCGATGAATGCTTAGTAAACTAATCGAGTAGATTGTAACTGCCGCAGCGGGTTCGATCCTGATCAAGAGGAAATGCCTCAGTCACCGGGGAAAATGAAAAGATAAGACGGCTTAAAAAAAAAAAGGTCAACTACTTCCCGACTTGAATTTTATACAGTCTGTTCAGTGGGAATAGTCAAACGATACAAGAGACGGAATTTCTTGCATTTAAGTTCGATCGACTCGTTATTGCATTGCACTCAAAGCCACTTGATTTAATGTCAAATTGTTTTGGCGGGAATATAGAGCGGACGTTTGTCGGTCTCTTTTGAGGAGCTCACATAGGCGTCTAAGTTCGCCTCGCATACTAATTCGCTAGTGAGCTCAATTATTATCAGTTTCCCGTTAATATGGTCTTCTTTTGGATCCAGCCAAAGTCAATGAATATGAAAACCAAAGGTTTGCATGTTTCTTACAGTGGGGGAACGTAGATATTTCCAGTCGGTGACCGACATCGAGGTATGAACACAAGATTTTCAAAGCCAACTTTTCTGGGTAGGCTTTCTTCACTTCGAAGATTAACGTAACACCATTTAGGTGTATATTTTCATGTTGTGGGCCATTGACTTTTGATTCACTCCAACATTTCGTCAGTTACGCTTGGCCAGTCTGTGGTGTGAGCCTCCACCGTCGCCCTCCTGACTCACATGTGGTCTCTACTTTCTCCGCTTGCGACGCGTGAAAGACATATCTGGGGCTGTTGTTTATATATACATCAGTTCAACATTCTCTTTCCAAAAGCTTGCAATATCGGATTCATGTGTGAGGTCACGTACTTCTGCATTCGGTGGCTCTGTGCATGTGTGTGTGTGTGTGTGTGTGTGTACTATATACCTCGGGATTTAATAATAAGTTTCATGCCTTATTTGGTTTGTCTTGAGTATGACGATTGACTACATCCGGCAGCAAGGCTTCTTATCGGGAGATTGGAGGTTTTGAGGAGTCACCTCTTAGCTGCTGTCGTTCCCAGTTTCCCATGTTCACCATAATCCGGAGTGGTAGCACCTGTTAGGGTCCCCACTATATGCAAACAGTGAAACACCAAACAAAAACGAACAGCCCATTTTTGATAATAAAATGAGCAGCAATACATTTTTATAGTAAAATTACCAGCAAAACATTTTATGATCTACAAAATATATATCTAAAAATATATATATCTTTACCCTGAAAGCATAAAATTAGGTACAAAGTATTTAAATTTGGGCATTAAATAACCCATGGAGGTGTTGATATGCCGCTAAACAAAATCAATCAACCAACCAAGTTTATTTGATGTAATTAACTCCTAAACTTAGATGATAAAACTATTTAACTCATTGCTACATAACGTTCAAATTTTAAGGGGTGGTGGGGTGTCCCTAAAATTTAAAATCCACCAACGCCATGGTCACCATCAGTCAGCGAAGGTATATCAAGCAAAAAGAGCTTCAAAAAAACTTTATTGTTAATATTATTGAATATATCGTAAAACCCTACAAGAAGATAAAATCCCTTTGGAACTTTTGAAAAAAAAAGAAAAAAATTCCAATCAGTATAATTTCTGTTTGAAATACATTAGCGTATTTTGGCTGGTTTAGAGGCAAAAAAACCAAAAAACTAAAAAAACAAACCCCAAATCAGTGCACCTGTTTTCAATCTCATCCACTTGTTGTCCACCCTCATAGGAAATGAGCTATGGCTTTGGAAAAGCTAATCTTATGCTGCATGGTCTTGACTGTAAACAGGTTGAGGCAGCACTTCTAGACCCTCAAGTTGTTCAGGCTTGCACAAGTCGTTGAGCATAAATCTCAGTGTTCACAGCATGAGCATCCAGAAAAAACTGAAAGGGCGACACCTCCACAAAACACACAACACGTCCTTCTGTTTAAAGCGCCCTTGTTTGACAACATATTTTGAATCCTGACTGGAACGAAGCCACGAAAATAGACCCATTTTTTTCATCGCCAGTTACAATTCGACGTCAAAAACGAGTATCTTGAGGATTTGACAGCAGTTGTTTGTAAATGGCCACATGTCGTTGGGCCTGGTTAATGAATGGCTGTTCTTTGAGAGAGGACCCTCCCGTGCCTTGAGCACCTATCGAGTGTTAAGCACAACCCAGTCATCAGGTGGAACTCGTATATACTTTCCACCGCTAAGGATGCTGGAAAAATGGGTCAGTTCTCTGTAACACTCCATTAAGTACCTGACTCGCCCTAACTCTCCTCTACCTCCACAAGAGCTAGTTCAAGCCGAGTATGGAGTACTGTTATCAAATATAGGCATGAGTTGCCTAGTCTTCCCTTTCCAGTTTCATAAAGTCCAAAAAGTGTCTCCGTGGCCTTGTGGGTGATGAATTATTTTCCAGCCTACAATCCCTTTCTCACAGGCGAGATGTTGTCAGCTTCTCGCTGCTCTATCGTTATTTCCATGGAGTGTGCTCAGAAGAACTACATTCTACCAGTTCTAACCTTCACAGTCAAGACCCTTCAAGCCAGGCACATTGTAGCAAATCATCTTAATTCCCTTCCTATTCCATTGGTGAAATGCAAGTACCATTCGAGCAGCTTCTTCCCGCAAACCACAGCTTTTGGGAACCGGCTCCCAAGAAAATGCCTCCCTAATTTCTACAATCTTAACCTGTTCAAGTCTAGGGTTAACCATTATCTTCTTCACATATCTCCATAAACTCTGTCTCTCATTCTGTAATCTTTTATATCGAATGTTTCTTGGGCCTTGTAATACGCTCTTACAAAAGATATTTTTGAAAAAAGGGAACACAGAAACACACGCAACACAATGGTATTTAATTATCAAATTTGCTTCTGTTTCATCACCAACAACTGTTGGTATTACCGTCTATATCTCCCCCCCCTTTTTTACTTTAAAGCGTACTTGCAGAATAACTAAAACTCTGAGGCGTTCTTTAAGTCTACTCGTGTAAAAGCCGTGCTTGATGTGTTTTGGCAAAGGGAAAATCTGGTCCATTAGTCTGTCCCAAGTGTCACTAGCATCCCTAGATCATGCATGATTTTCTGTTCACGTCATGGCGATTTTTCGCCTTCCGTTCCTTTTTTGAGCGTATATCGGGCCTTCCCCAGATTTTGTCCTCGCTGATGTAGACGAGAAACGAAAGACATCGTATTTTATACTATTTTTACTCAATACAAAGCCGAAGAGCCACTCAAGGTAGAAGGTTAATGAGCGAGGTTGTTGTAAGAGCGTACAAGGAAGAATCAAGTGGTGCATATGGGAATATGTATCATAGATAACGGCTGACCTTAAACTTGAGGAAGTTAAGATTATAGTGATCCATAACTTAACAGTCCTGGGGAAGAAGCTGTTCTTAATGGACCTTCCTCCTAACCAATGGCATACAGAGAGAATTGGAATGAGTCGACTATGTGTGTGCAGTGGTCCGAGCTGTGAAGGCCTGAATGGAGTGGGTGGGCGCTAAGGAATGTAACTTGTCTGAACATCTGCCATGGAAATAGCGATAGACTAAAGATAATCTAACAACATTTAACCTGCGGGGAAGGGGTTATAGATTAAAAAATAATTCATCATCCACAAAGCCGCATAAGCCCTTTTGAACTTTTTGCCAAGGTTATAAAGTGAAGATTGTGTAGTTCCAGCCTAGATGTGGCGGCAATACTAAATTCTCAGTCTCATCTGAGTCTTGTAATGATGGCAGAAGGAACCGGGTACTTTCTGGAATGGCACAAGGAACGAATCATTTTACGAGTTTTTCTAGCGTTGGAACGTACATATTAATTCCACTTGAGTCTTTATCAAGTCAAAGAGACTTATATAGAATACTCCCATTAATCACAATTGAGGGAAACAAATGTGGCAAACATGAATAAACGTGCTCGCAATAAGACATATCATCAAAAAGGTTTTTTTTCCTATGACACCGCTTTTTAAACAACCTTCACACTTCGACAATATTTAGTTTTAAAAAGCGATGATTAGAATTGTAATAAAATCTAAACATGATAAAAATCAATTTATATATATAAACACTATTTATTAGATTGTTTACAAGAATATTTTTTTTATTTACAACATTCTAAAAACTAATACAGTTAGAACTAATGTGTGGAGGTTGTGTCAATGGATTAATAATTTAAATTATATTGATCAAAAATTGTTGAGTAAATTAAGCTACATGATGAAATTAACAATTTTCTCTCACATTAAATTTCAGTATTCAACAAATATAGAATAAGGACAACATGAGAAACAACAGTTTTTGCACAACAATGAATAAAATATTTATATAAACAAAGAAGTACAAACAACTGGAGTAAAAAGGTAGTTTTAAAAAGTTCAAACGTCCTTTTATGTTTGATGGAAGGTTATCAAAGTTCTGGTTTGATTCGTTAGTCTGTACAATAATGAGAAAGTGTGTTTGGGTATTATTGTAAGTTAAGAAAAAAATAAACAGTTCAAGTTTGTATTTGAAATACTAGAGAAATATTGTTTACGACTTACTTTAAGGTTTACGGAATTGTCGCTCCTTGATTTATTTTCATTTGTTCAAAGAGAATATTCTAGTTGGGGTAAATGGTTCTTAACAAGCTGTGTTTATGTTAATTGCAATAATTAATGTTGAGCTTGAAAGCGCATGAAAAAGATTTGTGTATTAAGTTGAATGTGGAAAACTTGACTTGATTGTTCGTCATAAAATATTGCTGTGTGAATGAGTGTTCTGTCAGGCTGGAATCATGTTAAGGAACTTTAGCGTAGAGCCTGGAACTGTGTGACGAGTTCAAAGGATTCCGATCGGCGCACTGTCGAAGATGAAAGACGTTTCATATTTTATTGCTAACTTTGGTCAGGTGATAGGCTCACAAAAGCTTGATAGATTTGGGCGGAATTATCTTTTTGGCCAGATCAAGAACTAGGACGATGTTATTAAATATTAAGTGACCAATTAGAAGTTGAGATTTTCTGAAAATATATATTAAGCTGAATAAGCTCTGTGATCCACTTTTTGTACGAAAATTGATATCGATAAAAAAAAAAATGATGGTAGCGGGATGCTAAAAATGCTTTATAATATTTATCAGCTACCAATTCACAAAGAAATAAATTTGAAAACAAATTTTTATTAATAAATTTATGAACGTTTACTAAATTATTAAGATATTATTACTATATTATTTAAATCCTTATTATTTACCATTTTATAAAGTTCGAATCAGCTGGCAATTAGCCGATGTTTTGCTGTTGTAATAAATAATATAATAAATGGTGTAAATGATAAATAATAAATAAATAGCGTGTATTATTATTATTATTATTATTATTATTTGGAAATTCTCAAGAACAAAGAAAATGTGCAAATTCACTTTCATTTGTTTAGGTTTTATTCAATTCTAATCATCTGTTTTTAAAAACAATAAAAATTGCCGAAAAGGTAGTTAAAATACAAGCGTTGTCATGGGAAAAATTTTCCTTTGATACTCCGTTTTATTGTGGGTACATTTATCCATCTTTGTCAAAAATATCTTTTGCTGTTGCTTCATTAATTATCCTTTCTCTTGCCAGAGCGAGGACCACAATTTGCATGACTATAGGCTACAGGATAAGATATATTATGAAACCATCACAAAAAGGATGAGATCCCAACTGGCATTAGCGTTCACCTCTAAATTAGTTTATCAGTCACAATCATGCGATGATACGAAGTCCAAATTAAAATAAGTCAAACATTACATAATTTTCTCTAATGTCACCTTTTCTATTTAAAATGCTGGCGATTATTTTCGGGAAAAATCTATAAATTTCAGTTTACATCCAGTAAGGTCTAAGAACCTCGAAATGGAGTAATGGCTAAAGATCTAGTCTCAGTGAGTTCGATTCTTACTTAGTGCCCGATACTTGTGCCAAAATTAAGCTAAGCTTAGTAAATATGAAGTCAAATTTGAGCTTCTGTAATTGATGAAGTGTGGTTCACTGTGCCGTACCAAAAGATTTTTCTCGTCAGAATCCATCTTGCATATTTACAAATCTACCATTCGTCCGTGTATAAAATACTGTTATCATATCTTATCTAGTGCATCTTGAGATTCTTGACAAAATCCAGAGAACTGTCTGCAATACAATTGATCCTTACCAGGCATCTCGTCTCCAGTCATTTAATCACAGACGTGACTTCCTTTTGTTTGTTCTACAAGTATTTTCATAGCAACTACTCGGATGATTTTTTCCTGATACCCAGACTACATGAATTTAAACGTGCAACTAGATTGGCAACTCGATCTCACCGTTTTACTGTTGAACAAGCTACATGCAACCGCCATTTTAATAGTGTTTTTCTCGCACTACCTACCCGTGGAACTCCCGATTTCTAGCTTTCCTGGTAAGTACAATCTTCTAAAATTTAAATGCAGCGTCAATTGCTATCTTATGTCTTCTTGAATCCTGTTCCTTTTTTTTTTTTTTTTGTGGTTTCCTCAATCCAT
>OZ010590.1:2428817-2471317 GCA_963932145.1 Acanthosepion lycidas | reverse complement strand
ACGCGTTTGTTAAGATTTAACTATTTTAACCTAAATTGGCACAAGGCCTCAAGAATGTAGCACCCAATAAGGCCTAAACACATTAGACGCACTTGTTAACAATTCTACCACGGCAAAGTACTTACTATTTATGAAACAAAGCTACAAGCATGATAACAAAAATATTGCAACAGTAATAGTCAGCAGGTACAACTCAACTACTGTGGTCCGTGCAGGAATGTGCGGAACAGCGGAAACATGCAAAGAATTTCGAACTTCCAAATTAGGCAAATTAGAGTCCCATTTTATTTTTGTATATGTACTACCGAAGCAAGTAAAAGGTCCCATTTTAAATGTTTCTAGCACCCCACATTTAAGCTTACACAATTGTTTAATAAACTAATTGGTCTTTTGAACAGGAGTAGAGGTTTATCCCTTGTTTCCAGCTTAGGATCCGATTTCCTCCAAAATCTTCTTATTCTCTTTCACTACCAGTACCCCCGCCCCATGCATCTTAGTGGCATTATCGCCTTGCTTGCTGTGACCTTATTAACAAAAAACTAGTTATTTTCATTAATGAGAGTGTTCATTAATTAAACTCATTCGTTCATTTCTTACTGTTGAGAAAGGTGCGAGGACGCAGACCCGTAACGTTGGTTTTCATTACTGCGTGAATACTTTTCATATTTCCGTGACGTAATATTCTAACACGGACCACAGTACTTGACTTGTATTTACTTATCCCAGAAACTAACACCGACTGCTGTTCGGTAGGTTGAGTTTAGTCTGGCACAAGGCTACACACCTATAAGGAACGAACTGACTGCAGTAGTAATAATTTACTTCATCAAGGTTAGTCTGGTATAAGGCTATTATTTTTAAGATAAATAAAGGGGGACTGAACTCATAAGTGTAATAATGGTTTGCTAGGATTCAAAATTGCATGCCTTTCGTTATAGAAGGCTTATCTTACCGTGAAATCTGTTCTTACAAACTGAACTACAAGAGATTCGATAAAGTAGTTGTCACGCTAAGAAATGCTCATCAAAGAAAAAGAAATATGAGTTCATGCCTTACTGAAAACATTTATTTAATTTTCCGATTCACATTATTTACTCATTGTCGTAGAATGACAGTCTGATTTTAAAATTAGAATCAAGGAAATTTTCTTCAGGATATCTACAATCGTAGCTCTCCGCAACTTCCTATCCTTTGTACCACTTAGTAAATTTTGTTTGTTTGTTTTACCCCCACCCCAACTCTTTATTCTGCTATCCATTTACACAAAGTCGTTAGGCAGTCTTACTCGCTGCTTGCCTCCCTCACTCATGCCTTCAATATGTCCTCTGAGTATCAAATTCTGCAAGCCTTCTTTCCTTATTATGCGTACCAGAAATTTTAACTGCCTCTTTCTGATTCTAAGTATAAACATTCTTTTTGTTTCTTTAATCATCCATTGTATCCTCAGCATCTCTTCTACCTCAAGTTCCTGTGAGGAGATTGTATAGCATTAACTGCCATATAAGAGGATTGATATTACATAACACTTCAGCGCTGCTTCCTTTGTTTCTAAGGAGAAATACTATCCAAAATTAATAATTGTTGACAATGCTTTACTGTTTCTGTCTATATTTCTGAGATGTGTTATTATGTACATTATTTACATTATTCGGACTATTGTCCTCATCTTTATCGCCATATTTATTACAACGTTTCGGCCCTTCAGTATCTGTCTATATTTCTGAGATGAGGTATTATGTACACTATTTACATTATTCGGACTATTATCCTCATCTTTATCGCCATATTTATTACAACGTTTCGGCCGTTGTACGCTCCGGCCTTCTTCAGGTGGTTGGAATGTCGAACTGAACTCTTTATTTTGTTCACTGAGGTAGACTGTTCTAGTTCCACGTGCCATGTTTTAATGTCAGTTATCTCCTGTTAATTCCCCTCTCCAAGTTCTCCACTGCCTTAACCGGGTATTGAACTCACACTCTTTGGGCCCTGACACTGGATCTAACTAACGCCTTTATCCACTGTGCCATGTGTCCTTGAGGACATCTGGGTATGAATAATGTAAATAGAATGCTTGATCTAAAAATAAAACAATTTAAGATAATATTATTAAAAATGGCCTCAGAATGAGAGTCTGGGGAGTTGCTATAAAAACAACTAAAATTAAGATGAAAGAAATACTAACCCTAACCAGCATATTAAACACTGAAGTTCGGCCACTTTCCAATGCACTATGCTTGGATATTTTCATTACCTTAGAAGAGCCTCAGATAGCTACTTCCATGTTGCTCATATGAACAGCTTTATTCTACTTTTATGTTTAGGCTATGACAATCTTTTTGGTGATTAGATGATGGACCAGTGTACAGGTAAAGCAGCAGTATGAGTTCAGTGGGTAAATAATGATTAAAATGCTTCATCTAAAATAATAAATAATTAAAATAAAATTTTTTTAGAGATAATGAGTAAGAATCTTATGTGGCTGGCAAGCCACTGACGAATATGTAAAATTTTCCATTCGAATATTAACATGCAAGCGTCAGTAGAATGTGAAGAATATGCAAATGATATCATATTGTATGAATGCACCTCGAAAAAATAAAGACGACCAGAAGCTGGAAGCCAATGTCTCAGCTGCCCTTGGCGTAACAGCCCAATTGGGGAAAACTGGTTTGAACGTTTAACACTTCAAAAATCCAGTCAGTAACTTTTCATCAATACCGAGCTGATCATAAATCCTCACCAATCACGACGAATGCTTGAACTCACAAAGAAGCTCATTGATTTGATCCTCTTTTGGAGGACGTTCACCCCAGACCAGAAGTAGACCTCATCTATTGATAAAGGCGCTGTTTTTTGATACCGCCCCAGACTCCAGCAGACTCCCCCCACCCGCCATGCTCTATCTTCATTTATCTTAAATGAAGCACTGCCGCAGAAAACTGTCCAATCCTCTCATTCCAACTTTGACAGAGTTGAAACGCGTTTACGCAGCCTTGTGAGCCATGAATTATTCGACGAGTTACATTATGAGTTGACGCTTACTGTAGCGTGTTGAATAGCAAGTTCCTCAAACAGATTAATTCGTTAGTGCGATGATTTTGGTCCTCAATAAGCGTCTCACTTTTATAAACTTGTGCTAGACTCAGTCAATCTTAGTAAATATCCACAAATCCTACTGTAGTGTAATGGTTAACAATCTAGTCTTGTAAACTATAGACACTTTTGCCAATTCGATTTTCATTGAGTGCAATATTCTTGTGGCCTTTTGTCAGACTAGGGTAATCTTAGCATATATACGAGTCATTATATAAGGAACCGAGTGGCTGGAACGTTCGTTTTTGGACCATACGAATCTCACCATGGTTGATTTGTCAGGAAGGTGACTTCTTGATGTTATTAGACTGTAGGAGGTGGTCCCAGCCATAAGACATAAGACAAGTCATTATATCTGAGTTTAAGAACAATCATTTCTGTAAATTGGCATTCATTAGAGCTCCCTCAAAATTTGTCAGAATCAAAAAATATGTATTTAAAAAAATTATTTTAGAAAAGGGGCTTGTTCATAATGTCGATACAGTGCCAAAAAATATCCTGACTTTGACAGAAGCTGTTAGCATAGAACGTACGGCTACATCTAGACATTTCAGCTTTGATGTGATACCTTGCCGCCAATCTAGTACTGTAATTCAATTCCTAAAGTCTAGATACCAGAACAATTACCATAAACCAACTTATAAAAAAGGTATAACGAAGCCACGTTACGCCGGTGGGATTGTGACTGAAGCTGAGATGCCAGATCTGGCAGTAATCAAAGAATGGAGAAATGGTAGACTTATACAAATTTTGGTGAGAAACATTGTCTAGAACGATACCAACTTCCCTAAGAGCAGACCTGACAGTATATTCAATATACTCATGTCAGCAGAAAATGTTAGTCCGAGAAGGTGCAATGAGTCATTTCACCTAGAGGTTAGCATCAGCCATGATGATGGACGGTAGAAAGCGGGGTAGGCTGTCGGACGATTAAAAGAGAGCAGTTTCGTTTGCGGGCGTTCAAATTAAGAAACCATTATATATATATATATATATATATATATATATATATATATATATATATATATATATATATATATATATATATATGATTTTTGCACAAAGATTGGGGATAATAATTATTTATCTTAAATGAAGACTAAAAGGATATATAATTTTATTAACTTATTTAAATATTTGTTCTTTAAAAATATATTTATCCGTTTGTTCTTCATTTAAAAGAAATCGTTTTCATATGCAGAATTCGATAAAAAGTCAGGGGCGATATTATGAAGAGAATCTCCTTTTGAAATAGTTTTAAAAAATTTTAATTTTTTAATTATGACAAATGCATGGCCTTCAGCAAGGTCGAATGCTAAGCTACCAAAAAATATTTCGAGGAATACTTTTTCCTATTTTTTAAGAGTTATCCAGTTTATTGAATTAGTGGCCCGGCCGGTCATTAACACAATTTTGTTGAATGAAAACAAAATAGAAATTCATTCCAAATTCCAAACAAAGTGAATAAAAAACATAACCGAATCTTCACTCGCTCTTAACTCAACTGTGTTATAAGGACACTATTCGAAAAATGGTCGCAAGGAGGTGGCAGCAAAAAGAATTTTTACAAGATTCAAGGTACTTGTCAACAAAAACGAAGAAATAAAAAAAATCAAAAACAAAAAAAAACCCATAAAACAGCTCCCTGATTATTCCCCTTTAATCAAACCTGAAAAGAGTTGGACTATGTTTTCAAAAAATGTCGTTACTTTGTGAGCTGCAGCTGTGCCCTATCGCATGCCAATATTGTCGCGTAGGATATAATCGGACACTGAAACATGGGTGGTCCAGACATGAACATTCGCTAATGAATCGTCCTTTTACAGGCAGACAAAAGACTAGAGGGGCTGGTAGCCGATTAAGGGGAAAAAAATCCTTACTGTGATGTACGGGATGTTCATATTGGTTAGAGCACAACTTATATTTCTTTCGCTTTTTTTCCCCTTTCAAACTGTGACGAATTCTGTTGTCAGACAGACAATCTCATCTGACCGTTACTCAGCTACTTCAAACTAGTGGGGGTGGGTAAGGAAATTATATATATATATATATATATATATATATATATATATATATATATATGGAGAGAGTGAGAGACTGTGGGGTAAGGGGAAACAAGGAGTTAAAAAAAGAAAAAAAACAGGACGAAGAATTTGGAGCAAGACATTTCGAGAGAAAAAAATACGATGTGGAATTTTAACGAAGACAAAGGGAATAAAAACTATAAAGAGTTGAGAGATTCTTTTATTTTCTTTATCGAACAATCTATCTATCTATCTATCTATCTATCTATCTATCTATCTATCTATCTATCTATCTATCTATCTATCTATCTATCTATTTACATAGAAGCAGACCGAGATAGATAGATAGATAGATAATCATAGTAATATAGATAGATAGATAATCATAGTAAGATAGATAGATAGATAGATAGATAGATAGATAGATAGATAGATATAAATTCGCTAAAAAGAGAATACATGATAATGCCGCCAAAATAATAAAAACAAAATGTCATCGTCAAATTGTTTTTTTAAAACGAAAGATCATTGGATTTTCTTATGTAAAAAGTACTTTTTTTTAAAATCCTTTTGAGAACTTTAGTAATTTTGTTTAAAAATTTTGTTTTTCTAATGGTAACCCAGAACCTTAAAGTTGCACGAGCAATTTGAGTGTCATTTTGCATTGAAAAACACGTTGATTTGGAAAAACTTGCAAAACTCAGGTAATTGTTGAATTTTAATAAAACTTTCAGGACTCATTCAGAGATGAATTAAATCATTTTTAAACTGTTGTTTTTTAGAAAATATTTGTAAAAATGTTTTTTTCTTTTTTTACATTTTTTACGCACCTCTCATTTAATTTTATGAAATTTCGAGAAATTCTTTTTTGTATCGCTTAATGTTCATATTTGTTATGGGGACAATTCCTCGGACCATTTTAAATTTGGGCCCCCAGTAATAGAAAATCTGCCCTGAATGTAAAAAATGCGAGAACACTAAGACATTTTGGTGCTACTTAAGTATACGATCTACGTGTATGTGTCGGAGTTAACTCTGCCTTAATTCCGTAATTGTCACTAGGGGTCACTCTACCTACACTATAAATACTGAGCGACTTCTCGTCTCGTTCTCTTTTTCATTTCTTCATTTCAGCGAATACCTCTATAATGTGAGCTCTCGCAAAAGATAGCGTTTTTCCCATTTGTGGGAGATGCCGTGAACATTATACACACATACACGTATATACGAACATTCACCAAAATACAAACTCCTTATGTCACACGAACACAAATGTTATTGTCTAGGGCCATTGTAAAATTGTGTTGTTTAATACATAATAATGGACTCTCCCGTTGGTTTCGACGTATGAGGATCTGACAGCTTATTGAATCAGTTATGAAATTTTGTGCAATAATCTTAAGTGGTATTTAAGACCCGCTAGTGATTTACAAAGGAGACCACATATGGAGCAAGTTTGAGGATTGTGAGATGAGATCACTCTTAGATTGGCTGATCTTTTAGATCTTGCTCTCGCTTCTTGAAGATGATTCAGACAAGCAGATTGAAAATTGCTGAGTCCACTAAAACACGTTTATCTCCATTCTACCTGCCCCAAGGCTAAGCGCTCAAGGGTGTTATGTGGTATATTGACTACTGACAAGTTGCTTTTCAGCCTGTCTTTGTATCTTAGCCATGGGCGTCCTACATTCCTGTAGCCCTGATCTTACTGGCTGTACATTAGGATCTTGGTTATTCTGTGATCAGACATTCTCAAGACATGACAAGTCCACCGTAACTGAGACTGTATGAGAAAAGTCTCGATCCTCCAATATTACACCTGTTATACAGGTCTACGTTAGATGTCCTATCTTGAAGGTTAACTCTACAGATTGCACGCAGACAGCTTTTATGGAAAACATCTAGCTGGCGTATATGATATCTGTATATTCTACGACTCTGAGCTATACAAAAGGATGGCATGTGCAACAGCTCTGTAAACCCGAATTTTTGTATCGTCGAATACCCCGCTCATTCCACAAGCGATGGCGAAGTTTGCCGAAAGCACTGGTAGCATTAGCAATCCGATGCATGATTTCATCATCTAAAGTTCCACTGTAATTGACTTTGCTACCAAGATAGGTGAAAGACTTTACATAGTTCAGGGCTTTGTCTTCTACTTTCAATGGTCTCTCTGGAAATTTGTAGACTAGTGGTTTTTGTTTCTTACCACAGAATTACTTCGGAGTTGGACATGGTTGGTGCACTACTTCAGTTTTCTTTATGCTAAGTGTAAGACCAAATGCTTTACATGCAGCAGAGAAACGATTTATTAGATGTTGGGCGTTTAATAGACACACACATACACACACACACATACATACATACATACATACATATATATATATATATATATATATATATATATATATATATATATATATCGGTCTTGTTTGGGTTTTTTTTACATCTTCGGTTGGACTCACCTTGAGTCCGGCATTGTTCTTGTAGTTGGACCTTCTTCTAATAGAAAATAAACAACACTTGTTTCCAATTCAACAACACGCAAACCCACACGTTTTTCTACACCTGATTCTTCTAAAATATGTGATCAACCTTAAAGAAAATTATCTACATGCGCAAATTTATTTGAGTAGCACCTAAGTTGCACACAGTGAATGACTACTTCCGGTGTAAAATTATGTGATCCAATGCCCAGCATTTATTTATTGCATTTCCGTATGATGTTGAAACTGTTTACTACAGCGATAGTATCAGTTAAAATAATTTTTAATGCATATTTTAATGTAGAGAGTTTTCTCAACTCGTAAAT
This sequence comes from Acanthosepion lycidas, assembly GCA_963932145.1. Classification (NCBI taxonomy): domain Eukaryota; kingdom Metazoa; phylum Mollusca; class Cephalopoda; order Sepiida; family Sepiidae; genus Acanthosepion; species Acanthosepion lycidas. The sequence goes on along the minus strand of OZ010590.1, from coordinate 2,463,388 downwards.
CACAAACTTTAGTGATGCGTTGTTTTGGTAGATGAGACTCGGAAAATAAATCACGTACTTAAGTAGAACCGACATTTTTTTTTAATTAGAAAAGCTTAAAAAGCTTTTAATTGCTTTTTTGAATAAAATATATTATTGACACTTGTGGATAGATTATAGTGTTGTAGATTAGAAACATGATATTAGGTTGGTGCAAAGATAATGTCGTTTTCTCACATATGTTTCTATGTGAGAAAACGACGTTATTTTTGCACCAACCTAATATAAAACGAAGGAAGAAGAGGGTATATGCAAATATAATATATTTTTTTTTAGTGAATTCTTTGATATTCGGTGTCAGAAAAATATTCCTTTAAAAACCAGATATTGGTATCAGTCTTGAGAAATGTTCGAAGGTGGTAGTTTTGAAGTCAAATCATGACAGGGGTCGTAGTAATATTAGAAATTAGGTCACTGTTTTTTCCTCAGCAGGGCAGAAATATCATTAGCTTCTTAGATCCCTTAACAACTACTTCACTCGTCACGCATGGCTGATTTCTCAGCAGTCGCGTCTCTGTTCGTCACTCGCTGTCCTTTCTCTTCTAGGTCAGAGGCGTCACCTTATATTCTTTTGACCAAACTCCGAGTTTCTGGCGGGAACATTGGTTTCGGTTAACATCAAATGTCTCTTCGTTTCCTTATTTATTTTATTTTTTTTTTTTTGATTGGCCAAAATTCCGGAGTTTTTTCTTTTTTAATTTTTGTTCTTATAACGGAAGTTATGCGTAGAGCCTGCCTGATTTTGGGTACTTTTCAGTCAGAAATAACTAAGCTCTGACTCTGCAAACTTCTGGTATTTTCGGCCGGGTTCAGGCTTTTCTTATTAGTCCTCTTTTTATTTGAGGGTTGTCTTCTCGTTAGTTGAGAGTAAAGTATAAAAAGGGAAACCCAGAGAGAGAGAGAGAGAGAGAGAGAGAGAGAGAGAGAGAGAGAGAGAGAGAGAGAGAGTTTTAAAGGAAAGCGCAAATGACATATATTAATTTGAAATCTTTTTATTTTTGTGTATTTATTTTATTTTATTTTATCATGACTCTCTACACACTATTGTCTTAAACATTTTCCCGATGAATAATGAATTTTTACAAGATTTATTCTCAGTTTTAAAAATTTAATTAGAGTAATTTATATAACTGTAAATCTTTTAAATTTCTATAAATTTGTAGTGGTCAAGTAATATTGTCATTAAATTAAAACTGCATTTACTAATTATATATGGATAAGCGCTCTACAATTCAACGACCCCAATATTTTAAAAATAAATTGTTTTTTTTTGTTGTTTTTTTTTGTGTGTGTGTGAATATAAACTTGTAGACTTTACAAATACAGATGTCCATGCACAACATAATCGGGCAATAAAAGATACGTATAATAAATAAAAAAAATATTGGTAATTTTCTAACATTTTCTCATCAAGCGTTTTCGCAAATAAAGTTATAAACCCAAAGTACGTAGAATTCAATAAATATTAGAATGCTTAATATATTTTCTTAAATTTTAAAGATTAATGGACAGTTAAAAAGTATATATAAAAAGTCGTTGTCGTTGTATTCTAAATTATTTTTTCAGTTATGTCCCTTTATTAAAATTTACTAAGCGCCAGTCTGTTAATAAGTCACTCAACACGTTAAAAAACACCCAACTCTGTGTTAAAAAAAAGACGCTTTTCTGTGATATTTTAAAACATAAATAATATTTTTTCAAATTAGATTAATTAAACTTTAAATGAGGCATTTTTTCTGAAATAACCTTTCAGAAAAATATATTTTATTTTTGAAAAAATGTTTTTATTAATGAATGTTACTTTGTGTTAACAGATTTCTCAATATGAATGAATTTATAGATTTTACAATTTATTTACTGATAAGTAGAGAAAAAAAAGATTCCAAACAATTTAAATTCGGTTTGAAATGCAGTAATGTATTTTACTCATTGTAAAAATTAAATTTAATGTTTTAGCATGAAATTAAGACTAAAATAAAAGATTTAAAAATAGTTTTCATTTTGAGAATTAATTTTAACCTTAGGTATCGCTTTTGTTTTTGAAGGAACCTACATTAAAATAATTTATAAGACTTAGAATAAAGTAATAATTATTCGTCTAATGTTATCCTAAAGTAAACACCGATGTTTATAGAATTTAAAGTTTTTTAATTCAGTTTTAAAGCGCTGTCATGTTTAACGAATGGGATTACAAACCGCGAAATAACGATCCAATCACTATTTGAAACCTCGACTATAGCAGCAAATTCAAAACATGCTGGTCTATGGAAATACGCGCTTTAAGTGAGATGCCAGACCACAAATTATCGGATTAGTGAATTATCACCTGTGCTCGTCAAACAACGCGAAGGTTTAGGGTTATGCAAACATTTTGCATACTTTGAAAACATCGTCAAAATGGCCGTTTGAGACTCATCATTTCGAAACCAGTCTGAGGTTTATTTCGCTTTTATGACAAAAACCTTATGCCTTTTTACTTTATACATCGCCCTTGAGAGCATGCAGTGTATAACATTGCTATTCTCCCTGGGTTCCTTGCTTTGAATCTATAGCAGAAAAACACAATTTACACATAGAGATAATAAATTAAAACCAAATTTATACAATCATTAGAAAACATATATCTTAAACTACATACCAATTTTCATCTAGCTAAGATACACACACCCTGCACTCTACTCAAAATTTTTTTTAAAACAAACACAACAATACAAGAGTGCTGGCTATTATCGACGCAACTTTCGCTTGTCACAGATGTATGCAACTACGTTTGTGTGTTTCCCTTATATAGGCTATAAAAGAAGCCGGTCACCCTTAGGCAGAGAACAGAGAGCGAAGAGAGAGACTTCACACATACGATAACCTTAGAGGCTACCAGGAGTACGGCTGATTGCCCGTTCGACCATTAGGCTGTGCAAACGACTCCCGGTGAACAGAGAAAGAGAACGGATGCCTTTATCAATGCGACAAGCCCAAACCGATAACCAACAAGCAATCAGCCGGCTTAAGCATACTCCCTTTTAACGCCCTCATTTCACACGTTGTACACCGTACATTCGAACGCTATACTATACGAATTACCAGAGACATTTTCATATCTTGTAAATGAAAATAAATCTTTGGTCATTTATCCAAACCAGTGTCTAATTTGTTTCTTTCCTCTAATCAACTTCCACCTCGGATCAATTGTGTCTATTTGAAGTGAAGCCCACCTTAGACCCTCAAATGGTGTATACTCTGATATATATATACAATCCAAATCTAAAGACGCTGGGAAAATGGTTTGTTTTGTATGATTGATACCCCGATACACAAAAAGTACCTGGACTCCATCTGTGCTATGCACACTACGGTTAAAACAGTCAGATCAGAATCAAAATGATGTATTGTTGCCATATCTGGGCTTAATCAGACCACTCTGCTCTTTCCAGATTCGACACAAGTTCAAACGCGTTTATGGGTGATGAATTATTTTCCACTCTACAACCTCCTTCCCACAGTTACAGCAGGTTACGGCTATATCATGATAAACACCGGTTCTCGTATAATCACCGATGTTAAGCAACGTTGAGTCTTTTCACTAAGATGGGTGAACGCTTGGGAATACCAGGTGCTGTAAGCTTTTGGGTGTGCGGGTGGTGTAATGAATAATGGATCAGAATTGGAAATCGGAGAACCGAGTTCTAATTCCAGTCATTTATACGCAAACATCCTTGGCACGATTCTACCTCTTCTCTCCCCCACCTCCATCTATGCTTTAATTCATCAGCGGCTTGTATCGGTAAAACAGGATTATCTACAAAAGCACCTTACAATCTAAAATATTTTTTCTGGCTTTAAATAACATGTAAAGGGAGAATAAGCCGTAAAAACAAATCAGTCGACAAACTTCAGTCGCAATCCTCTCGCTACTCTATCGCTATTTCCATGACAAAATTTCTGACGCACTACATTCTCTAGTTCCACCAGTTCAGACCCTTACAGCTAAGACACATCATGCCATTCACACAGAGGAGAACCATCCATATTCCCTTCGTATTCCATTGGTAAGAAGGAAGTTCCATTCCGATAGCCGCAGCTTTTTGGAACAGAATCCCCTGTGGATGCTTTCCTCAACTACTATAATATTGAGCACTTCAAGTGTCTAGTCGACTGTTACCTATCCTACATATTCTCACAAAGTAAAATTCTTACGCCCTTATAACAACTCCATTCAGCAATTCTCAACTTAGTGGCTCTTAAGCCTTATAATGGGTGAGCAATAGTGTGCAATTAGAATCTTGTAAAAATAAAGCATGGCAGAAGGAGTCATATACTTACTGGAGCGATAGAAATAGAACGTTTTCCCAACATCTTTAGTAAGATAATAGATATGACAGTTTTTTTTTTGTTTTTTTTTTACTAATGTTCACCCATTACAAGGCTCAAAAGCCACTTAAGGTAGAAGGTTACTGTGTGATGTTGAATGAGTGTAAGAAATGGTAAGAAATTAATTTCTTGGGATTATGCAGGAAAGATAACAGCTAATACGAGATTTGAAGAGGCTAAGATTTAATTAGTGAATAACATTTCAGAGTTCACTTAAAGACGTTAAAAGTATAGTGCGAAAGTAGACTTTAGAAAGAACCGGAAACCCAACCCTAAACAGGAAATATCGGATGAACATCTACTTCTGTTAAAATAATCGGAGAGGAGTATGAACCAGGCGATTTTTGAGGTTTAGAGTGAACAGGACATCGAAGAGAGGTTCAAATAGAATAGAGAGATAAAACAATATTCTCCATTATTTTAATGAGTTCTCAATATAAAGGTTTTGGTTTTCCGACTCTCGCCACCTGACAGATGTTTTCTCTGCGAATGTACGGCCATCGTCAGTCCTTTTTTTACCATCAATTATTTCTCCGCAGATAATACGTCCTTGTGATGACCTTGTACCAGCGATTTATTCTCTTTCAGCTATCCGCTATCTACGCCCAAAAATAATTCATAAGTTTTATTTAATAATGGCCACAAAACGAAAAATTAGTGACAATGGCAATTCAGAAATTTTAAAAATAATAAACACCTGCCTTTAATTGAAAAAAGTGAAAATTATCGATGGAATGAAGAAAGAAAGAAAATGTCTACTGATGTTGGTAAGATCAACGCTAAGAACAAATCGTTATTTACATTTGGACTGTTTTTATTATCGCAACGTTTTTGCCGATTGTTTTCACAATGATTTCAGGCTCATGTTGTTAAGATCTACGATAAGAATGAATGCTTATTTAGATTATTATGCAGTGAAGACGGAAATAAACTCCAAGACAGTCAAACAAAATGACAGAAAAAAGAAGGTTTCTGTGTCGGTGGCTTGCGAATTGTTCCTGCTAATAAATTACGGGGAGGGACAATTCAACACCGCCGATACAACACCGTCGACTGATCACCGGGACAATGCAGGACCGAGACAACTCAGCACCAGAATACAATATTTTTTATAACCTAATAAAAGTAATTTCTTAAAGATTAAAACATTAATTAGTAAATATTTTTCTTCAAATAATGCATCTAAAAAGGCATTATGTAAAATATAAATCATTTCATTTTTTATTTTTAATGAAGTAAATCATAAAGAAAATTATTTATTAATAAAGTAAACTGACAGATAAAAAATAAAAGTTTCCATTTTTTTTATTAAAAAATAAATTGCATTACGATTTTTTATTAAAATAATTAAAAACAAAAAACTGCTTCATTTTGTTTTGCGTTTTTAGATTTGCTTTATTAAAAAAATAATTTTAAAAAGTGTGTTTTCTTATTTCTTGAATTATGTTTTGTCTGATCACTTTGAAGGGTATTTAAGCAAAATTTGCAGACATAAGCAAGGGGAGACAATGGGCAACAGACGGCAACAGGTCCCGGTGCTTGACTTAAACGAAATTCACTTACACAATCACAAGTCTTCATCAACAAGGTCCGAAACACTTACACTTTTCTACTCATTTTCTCACTGGCCATTTCTTTCTCACACATACACATTAAGAAATCACATTTATTTCTTATTTGTTTTTATCTTCGTGGCTCTAAGATTAGAGCATAATGTGTCCTCAGGGTCACCCGCCGGAAATACATGCAAGGAAACACATTACGGAGAATTTTACCTATGTAAAATGTGTGTGATCTTAGGCTTTATTTGTCTTGCTTTTTCTTTTACAAAAAGTAAGTGGAAAATGTCATGAAGCCATTTCTGACCTTAGGTCTCTGTTTAGGACCCGGAAGGAAATGTGTATGCAACAGCAATCAAAGTAAATAATAATAATAACAACAACAACAACAATTACAACAACAACAATAATAATAATAATAATACACTCAGAGAAGAAAGGGACAACTTTGACAGAAGGGCGATCTTCGTAACGCGTGGATGTAAAGGAGCCCCGATAAAAGTCAGTGTTTTGAATTTTAAGGTGGGAATTTTAGCGCAACACAATCTTCCGCCTGTAATTTCCTTATTTTGGCCTTGTCCCTGACTAAGTTAAGCTGAACAAATATCCCCGCATCCTTCCAGTTCCAACCGTTTACTCCTTGGCGCAATCAACCGGGAATCTTTGTCTACTTCAAACCTCCAAGAAGCAACACTCTTGCATGTTTTTCAATATTCCTGACATGAAACGGTGGCCTAAATGTAATTATCTTTATTTAGACAAACATTCCATTAGCTAATTCGATATTTTTTCCGTTCCATATACGAGCGGTCGACTCTCTTTTAGAAGCTTTAGACAAGGAATTAGCCTTTTCTTAAGATGTCGGCAAACATTGCTAAGAGCGCAGTTGTCTGCCCTTTATCTTTCGGACGTCGTCTGTTTTTGTTTACGCTGAAAGCGTCGGGCGGCCATAACTGCTTTTCTACTCAATCCATTTGGGTTTGCTGGCTAACAGCGACATTTTAGTAAACATCTCACGTCTTCAAATTCAAAAAGGGTGGCCCTAGAAAAGGCAAATGGTTCACAGTAATAAGTACTGCTATAGCTGTACTGCTACTAACGATACTGCTACTACTACTACTACTAATAATAATAATATTAATAATACGTGAAGTAGTATATAATGACAATAAATGTATTTAAAGCATTGGTTATTATTAACTTTTGACTAGAGTTATGAGAAATTTACTACAGGAGATAAGGAAATTGAACATAGAATAGGCACTGCTATTCTTCGCCCAATACAGAAAATTGCAACAAAACTGTTATTTTCCGTGCTAATAGGAATATATACTTGAAAAACACGGTGGATAAAATAAGTAAAGATTTGTAAAAAAACAGTACAACAAGAACAAACGTAACAGTTATGCACAAGGTCTTCGCAAGTCAATCTAGTAGTAAGTGCTACTATTGCAAGGTCGGCAGTTCTCGCGTACTCAACAGATTCCGGCTATAAATATTTACCAGCCTCCCCACGAGGTAAGATGTGGCATAAGGTCGAATTTAAAGTGGGGCATTCCGAGTCTGCAGGCTCGGCCAAAAATTCCCTGTAGACCCCGCATAAACGGGTTCAGGTCTGTCTACTTCCCCGGACGAGACTCTGCGCTTCGGCATAGCCCCGTCCGGGTTCCACAGAGAGGCAGAGAGTTCAATAACAGCTAAGAACTGAATAACAGATCGCATCTAGAGTATCTAGCAACTGCCCCACGCAGTCACATGTCCCACAAGGCCGAATTTAATTTGAGGTTCCTGAGCCCGTAGTCTCGGCCAAAAAATCCATGTAGACCTCGCATAAATGGATTCGGGTCTGTCTACCTCCCCGGACGAGACTCTACCCTTCGGCATAGCCACGCCCGGGTTCCTCTCTATCCGAAGGCAGAGAGTTTGACAACAACCAAGATCTGAGTAACAGATCTCAGCTAGTATATTTAGCTACCCCCCCACGGGGGTTACATGTGGCACAAGGCCGGTTTAACATGGGTTCTCCGAGCCTGTAGGCTCGGCCAAAAATATTCCGTTTCGAACCCGTATAAACGGGTTCAGGGGCAGTCTACCTCCCCAAACGAGACACTGCACTTCGGCGGAGCCTCGTCCGGGTTCCTCTCTGCTCAGAGACAGAGAGTTCGACTGTTTACCTGGAACAGATCCCAGCTAGACGTCATTTATTGTACGTTAAAAGTACAAATGTGGCACAAGGCCAAAAAGGGGAAATGGGAAAAAGGACGGTCATCATCTGTCTTAGCTAGTCACAATCACTGAGCCACATAAACCAACAATATTCCATTCACCAAAACAATGCATTTTTACTTGCCATTCTTTCATCAACCACCACAATGTCTCAGAAACTCTATGAAGTCCTCAACTAGTCCCCATATTTATAATTCATTTTCTGTGGGGGAGGGGAATAAAAATAACAATTTAAAATCTAAAAACCCCAATGAGTATTTACATATGTGTACAGAACTATATACAAGAAACATAACAAAAATTTTGTTAGTAGTAAAACTCCCCACAGTCCTAACTGTGGCAGAAATATCAGTGAACTGGACGAAATCAATGCTTGACTGTAAAAAATATAAAACATTCATACAAGCCATGCACTCACTAACAAACACTCACCTATTCAAACACAACAACAAATACGAAAAACACTCGAAACGAAAGGCCGATGTTAGTGATGTCATCACTAACCACCTAATGATGGGAGGAATGGGGAATTAAACAAAAGAAAAAATAGGGGCAGAAATAAAAGGGACCGATGAGCATACATACCCTATCTAAGTTTACTTTAAAAGAGGAGAGAAAACTAAAACAAAAACAGACCTAAACTAACCTATACACAAGGGGAGGATTGCTAATGTTCAACCCAGCAATTCGCAAAATTCTTAATGCCTAACCGGCATCAAAATGCCACTCAAAGTCAGCACCTTTCACTCAGCAGAGACGCACTAAAGAACAAGATCAGTAGAGAAGAGGTAAACTTCTTGTCCCCATGAAATTCCTTCTGTAGCGTCGTCCATATCACGACTCGCATAAACCCCAGTAAGCAAAGGAACACATAGTGCTCAGCCTTAGTCAAATGGCGGTACTATATTGCTGTAGACGGAACTGGCCTCGAGGACAAAAAACTTTCTGCGCAGCATGCGAACCATGATGTCTTCAACAAACTTGCCCAACGGAGTTACAACACTACACTGAAAAAAAAAGTGTGACCTATGGTCTCCACCTCCCCACTGCAGCGAACGCAGTTTGGCGACTTTACCAAACCCGCCGAACAAAGTCGCTTGGCGAGCCAAAGGTACCTACGAATCATCAGCCAAGGGAGTGATGCCTCAGTGTTAGTGTTATGGGAACTTACCCATCATAATAATAATGGACTATTCCTGACATTATAAATATTGCGCCTCTCAAGAGGTATGAGGAGATTGTAAGACGAGGAGAGATAATTGAGAGCATATTGTAAGGACATTGGAATAGTGATACTTGTCGAGACAACATAGTTCACTCTAACCAAATCTGATAGTCATTACTAATACTTCTACTTCTTTGTATTATATTTCTGTTGTAATATATCTTTGTATTACATACCTGTGTTCGTGTTATTCTTTCATTGGTTCTAACCTTGAACCATCACCGTGGTACAAGGAACTTGGACCATAACATGTGGCGACGAGGAAACCCTATAAAAAAAAAAAAACGAACTCTCTATGCGGAGGACATACCTTTTTTGTTATCCGTCACACATAACAAGTGGCGACGAGAAAACTGAAGAAACAAGTTCTACGTAGAAATTTCTAAAAATAACAATCTACGCGAACATATATAAAAAAAAAAAAAAAAATTTTTTTTTTTTTGGACATTAACTTTACTACACAGGGAATTTTGCTTTTGGCGTACACAGGTTCCAAAATATCAGGCTGCACTAAAGGAAAATACTTACACAAAATTACGTTAACATGGAAGATTTTCAGTCAACCATTGTGGAACTTATGAAAATCCAATTTGAACAGCAACAGAAAAACGAACAGAAACATGTTTAATTACAAGAATTATTGCTACGTGTAATGGCAAATAAAGGGCAAAATTCCGAAAATGAAACAGTTCTCTCACAAGACGCTATTTGGAGCACTATCGAAGATTTCACGTATGCACCCGATGAAGACAAAACCTTTGCAACTTACTTCCGAAGGTACGAAGATCTATACGAATTTGACTGCAGAAATTGGTCAGACGCAAGAAAAGTACGACTACTACTAAGAAAATTAGACACATGCGAATATACCAAATTCGTAGATTATATCCTACCGAGGAAAAGAAAGGAGTTAACTTTCAAAGAAGCCATAAAATGGTTAACAGAACTTTTCAGTCCTAATACCTCACTATTCCACAAAAGATGGAAATGTCTGAATCTAACAAAAAAGGAGAGCGAAGATTACATAACTTACGCTTCCATTGTAAACAAATATTGTAATGATTTCAAGTCATCGAACTCAGCCCGGACAATTTTAAATGTTTAATATACGTCCAAGGCCTGGTTTCAACTAAAGACGCGGAAATTAGACGCAGAATCCTTACAAAATTGGAGAGTGAACAAGATTTGACACATCAAAAACTGGCCGAAGACTGCCATAGATGCATAAGTGTAAAGAAAGACTCAAAAGATATAGAAGAAGCTGGCATCGCGCACATACGTAAAGTACGAAGACAAACCAACTTTCCCTCCTCACAAACAAACCAAACCAATTTTCCCTCCTCAAAAACAGGTAAAACAAATTTTTCTACTTCAAAAAGTCAATATCAGAAAAAACTATCACCCAGTCCATGCTATCGCTGTGGGACTTGGCATTGGTATAAAGACTGTCCATACCGTTTTAAAGCTTGTCTATCATTCATAAAAGTGGGACATAAAAGTTCTCATTGTTGGACTAGAAGAGAAAGCAAAAGCAGAATAAGAATCACGAGGACTGACCAAGCGGATGAGACTAACATAAGAAAATACGTGCAAGTAGAAATGCAAAACAGAAAAGTCAGACTACAGTTGGATTCCGGGTCGGACTTAACTATTATTAACGTACAAACATGGAGAAAACTGAACAAACCTACCATGTTAAGAACCGATAAAATTGCTTGATCGGTAACTGAGAGAAAAATAAAAGTTGAGGGTGAATTGATTACAAATGTGACATTCAAAGGAATGACCAAAAAATTGAAAATGTATGTGCTAAGAAATACAGAAAACTTATTCGGTACTGGATGCAAAAATTCGAACTTTCAGATTTACAAATAAGTACGTACTGCCAAAATGTAAAAAGTTTATCGACCGAGGCAGATAAATTAAAAGAGAAACTAAAAGAGAATTTCCACGAATATTTTCAGCAGGTCTCGGAAGATGTAAGAAAATGGCAGCAAATATAGAAATAAAAGAAAACGTTCAACCTATCTTCAAGAAAAAAAAGGAGCGTACCGTTTGCTTCAATAGAAAAAATAGATTAAGAATTGGCTAGACTCGAAAACACCGGCATATTGACAAAAGTAGAATACAGTCAATGGGCCGCACCCACGGTTTACGTCAAAAAAAATCAAGGGAGATTCGAGTATGCACTGATTTCTCAACGGGTTTGAACGCAGCGATAAAAGACTACCATTATCCTCTACCCAGTCCAGAAGAAGTATTCACAAAATTAAACGGCGGAAAATTTTTCAAAAATAGATTTAAGAGATGCGTACCTACAAATCCCAGTCGATGAGAAAAGTTCAAAATTACTGTGCATAAACACACACAAAGGATTATACAGATACCAAAGATTACCATTTGGGATTAAGGTCGCGCCGGCTATATTCCAACAGACAATGGATACTATGCTGGCCGGACTAGAGTACACGATTGCATATCTGGATGACGTATTGATAAATAGCGAAAGTGTTGAACAACACTGGAATCACGTACAAGAGGTGTTCAGGAGAATACAAAGCTATGGGTTTAAGGTAAAAGAAAACATGTGCTATTTTTTTTATGAAGGAAATAAAATACCTGGGTCATATCATCGATCAAGAAGGAAGACGACTAGACTCTAAAAGGGCAACGGCAATAAAAAAAATGCCAGTTCCAAAAAACATAGCAGAATTACAAAGTTTTCTAGGCTTAGAGAATTATTACCAGGAATTTATTCCTCACATGCATAAACTTCGCGCACAACTGCACGAACTGCTAAAAAAAGAAAAAGTTTGGGGGTGGACAGATGAATGCCAGAAAACGTTTGAAAAAATAATTAAGACGTTAACTTCGGATTTATTTTTGGCACACTACGACCCAAAATTAGAAATAATAGTAGCAAGTGACGCGAGCGCCTATGGAGTCGGGGCGTGTATACTGCATAAAATGCCGGATGGGACAATAAAACCCATCGCGCATGCTTCAAGAACCCTACTACCTGAAGAGAAAAATTACTCACAAATAGAGAAAGAAGCCCTGGGAATTATTTTCCATAGATATATCTATGGTAGATTTTTTATTCTACAGACAGATCACAAACCGTTATTAACAAAATTCGGTTCGAAGAAAGGTCTACCAGTTTACACTGCCAATAGGTTGCTAAGATGGGGTACAATTCTACTGAATTACAATTTCAGATTGGAGTATCTACCAACGAAAAAAATCGGGCATTCGGATGGTCTGTCGAGACTTATACCAACGAAAACAGAGCCATTGAAAGACTCTGTAATCGCAGCCTTACGACATGAAGAAGATATCAGGACAGTACTATGTTGTACAGTTCGAAACCTCCCCGTCACACTACAAGAGATAAAAAATGAAGCAATAAATAATGAATTCATAAAAGAAACAAAAGCAAAAATAGCAGAAAAAATAAGCAAATATCGGATAGCTTTTCTTTATGCGATAATGTGCTACTTTATAACGAAAGGGGAGTTATTTCCAAAACATTATAAAAGCGAATCCTAAAGGATTTCCACATGGGCCATCCAGGGAAAAATAGAATGAAATCGCTAATGCGAAGCTATGTATATTGGCAATACATGGACCAGGACATTACAAGGATGATGGAAAAATGCAAGGGTTGTTCCTTAGCAGCCAAAGCACCGCCAATCATCCATAAGCCATGGCCAGTAATAGATCGTCCGTGGTCAAGAATACACGCAGAGTATGCAGGTTCAATAGATGGCTTTTACTATTTGATCATAGTGGACAGTTATAGTAAATTGCCGGAAGTGTTTCGTTGCAAAAATCCTACTTCCGAAACTACCATAAATTGCCTCCATGAACTGTTTGCTCGGTTTAGAGTAGTGTATTGTCTAGTCACAGATAATAGAACGCAATTCAAATCAGCGGACTTCCAAGAGTTTTGCGAAATTTTTCAAATCAAACATATCAAATCCCCGTCGTATCACCCAAGATCAAATGGGCAAGCGGAGAGATTTGTTGATACACTCAAAAGAGCGTTAAGAAAAGCATATGATGTGCCTACGGAAAAAGCATTACAATTTTTACAGGTATATCGAATTACGCCAAATAATGCTACGCCATCGGCATTATCACCGGCAGAAGTGATGTTCGCCAGAAAAATCAGATCAGTGTTTGATGAGTTGCTACCAAAACAAACGAAGCAAATAACACAGTCGTGCGTACCAAAAAGAAAATTCCACCCAGGAGAAAAAGGTTTTTCTTAAAGCATATAAAAACAATACATCTTACTGGGAACAAGGTACAATTGAAAAAAGAATCGGGAATATGGTTTACATAGTAAAGGGACCCAAATTCTCACACAAAAGACACGTAAACCAAATAAGAAAGAGACTGTTAGAGGACTCTAACGGTCCACCTCAGGAAGAAGTGATGGATACGATTTTTGATGCATTTGATATACAAAGGCCACAAAAAATGCCAGAACCATGAAAATCGTCCAGAAAAAGGAAGTTCACAGAACCTTTGGTAATATATCCAAAGAGAAAAAAATATTAAAAACCCCTGCTACGCAAAAGTTTCGGAAGGGGGGTGGTATGGAAACTTACCCATAATAATAATGGACTATTCCAGACATTATAAATACTACGCCTCTCAAGAGGTATGAGAAGATTGTAAGACGAAGAGAGATAATTGAGAGTATATTGTAAGGACATTGGACTAGGGATACTTGTCGAGACAACATAGTTCACTCTAACCAAATCTGATAGTCATTACTAATACTTCTAATTCTTTGTATTATATTTCTGTTGTAATATATCTTTGTATTAAACCTGTGTTCATGTTATTCTTTCATTGGTTCTAACCTTGAACCAACACCGTGGTACAAGGAACTGGGACCATAACAGTTAGTGAGACATTTCAGCCCGGGCGCCCAAGGCCATATGCAGCGAGCCTCCCGCCTCGTCAGCCCGAGTTTGCCAATAACGACACCCTGAACGTTCCCCTTAAATAGCACCTAATATAATGCCTTACGAGACAACGGCTGGATGTCAGAGAGGCCATCCTTCGCCCGTAAGAGTCGCTTGAGGGCAAGCCAACATTCACGATAGAAAGAGCCCTCGCTTCGAGGTGTACGGCCGGCCTCCTCCTCACACGAGCGTACATTTCTCAATGATAGGAAATTTTTACGGGCGTCATCCTTCCAGAATTCGATGTTCTCATCTAAATGCATGCACATCCGGTCTAGATAGGTAATGCGAAGCGTATGTCGACGGTAATGCGAAGCGTATGTCATACTTTATTGCTTCATTTTTATCACTTGTAGTGTGACGGTGAGGTTTCGAACTGTACAACATAGTACTGTCCTGATATCTTTTTCATGTCGTAAGTCTGCGATTACAGAGTCTTCCATTGGCTCTGTTTTTGTTGGTATAAGTTTCAACGCAAGGCACCCCCAGACCCCCATCAGAGGGATGGAGGTAACAAATCTCGCGACTAACCATAAGAAAGAGAACAAGAGCCTTACGAACGCCTATAAGGTGCCAGACGGGAGTGGAAGCACGGAGAGTCGGTAAAGGAGAATCGGGTAGATGTGAGAGGGACATACTTCCGCCCTCCCCTTCAAGGAAAGATTCCTCCGGGGCCACAGACGAACTGCGACCTCGACCTTCTCCGGCACCTCCGACCAATTCATTTCCAACAGGAGGTCGGGACCGAACCAGTCGCCAAGTATAGTGACCGGCCCGTCCGTCCAGTGGAAAGATCCGGGAAGAGAAACTCCCTTCCACGAACCCAACCGCAAGCCAACAGACTTATCGCGGTTGATCTTGGTTCCTGTCACCATCTCATAGCCTTTGATTTCTTTGCTGACTTCTTTAATTTCGGCTCTGCTCGACACAAGAACCGAAACGTCATCAGCATAGGCGGAGTACCTGGCCGAGGTGGTAGCACCAGGTAAGGAAATTCTGCGAAGGACCGGATTCGTCTTCAACTTACGCAGGAAAGGTTCCAACGCAAGAACGTACAGCAATGAAGACAGCGGACAACCTTGACGAATGGAGAGAGACAAAATGAAAGGTTTCGATCTTACCACATTCACGCAAAGCCTGCCTGCTGGATTCGCGAAGACAAGAGCACACGCCGCATCCAGAGACTTTCTTACCAGCCAGGAAACACCCCCTCGAGCGCCCATCAAAACATGCTGAATAGAGGACGAACTCCTTCGACAGAATGTCCTCATGGTCACGAGATAAAAAATAGGTCTCCTGTACGCAACGTACATCCACTCCGAGGCGCTGAAGATCGCGATCAAGTCTCGCCCTTCGAAACTCCGATCTCAGGCTCCGGACATTCAAACTCGCTAACTAGAGTGTCATTATCAGACCTAATTAGGGTTGGGACACTGGTTTGAACATGGTCAGGGTAAGGATACCGACAGCCTCTCCTATGGCTCATCTCAGTCTTGATGGTACCGTCTTGACAGATTCCGCCGATATCCCAGGGGAATGCCAATTTAAGAGCTCTATAGAGGGAGAGGTGAAGTAAAACTGGGACCCTCCCTGCACAAAATTGTTTTAAATGCTTGAACTGCTTGTTTTGAACAATTGCAATTGGTAATGACAACTTGTATGATCCGATTGCCTCGTCAAACATCGCCCATGCTTGTCTGGCACCAGTCTCAGTTCTGATGACCGTGAGAACTCTTTGGGCATGCGGGAAATTGTAAGGATTCTCCACATCTAAATCGGCATACCGCCTGATGAAAAGCAGGTATTTCAGGTCCTTAATGCGGTTCCCATAGTCTTTTGTTCGCTCGGCTTGTGCGGGGGAGATATGTCACACATCCTCCCCTGAGTTGTATATATGCCGTTGCGTTTTTTGTTTTTTTTTTGTTTTTTTTTTGTTTTTTTTGCGATTGTCTTTAAGCCCCTGTGTGGAACTTCTTTGCCTTTTGGAAGGAGGAGGGGGTATTTCAACATTTTTAATGGGGGAAGGACTAGGAGTGTGAAGATCGGTGTAGGTGGATCTTTGTTTAACTGGGCAAGGACTAGGAGTGTGAAGACGGGTGTAGGATTTTTGTTTAACGGGGGAAGGACTGGGAGTATGAAGAGGGGTGTAGCCGGATTTTTGTTGGTGAGGGCTGGGATTTCTGCTGAGGGGGACTGTTTTAGGTTTTGCCAGAGGGAAAGGTTGTTTCTTGGGTGAAGCTGTGGATGGAATATCGGACGTTGAAGGAGTAGGAGATTTATGCAGGGTCTGTTTTTGAAGGTCTAATTTTTTTTTTAATTCCTTAATCTTTTCAGTTTTTTCATAAACCGGGTCATACTTTTTTGTTTTTCCTTGAAAAGTTGTTTTGAGGCCGGTGCATCGCCCTTAACGTTGCCAGAGGGAGTGTGTGCCTTTCGCCCTTGGGGTTTCATGGGACTGAGGACCCGCTATCTGGCGCTTCCATCTGGCCTTACCAGCAACCAGGCATTCCTCCTCCCCCTTCTCCACAACTGCACTAGCAGCAGGCGAAGGCTCTTTGGGGAATTTGGCCTTGGATGTTGCTCCAACCTGAGGTTTAACTGTACCGGTCCCGGTATGCCCTTTACAGGCGAAGCGGTAGGTAAAGACGCGGTCAGAAGGGGACTTTGGTTAACTGGAGCTTGACTTCCAGAGGCCTTCTTCTCTGGGCAGGAAGAGGAGAGGTCACCTGTCTATAAAGAAAACACATCAAAAAATCTTTTTTTTACACTAAATATAAAAGCAAAAAAGACAAGTTACAGACACGAATATGCAACAATACATAATAACACAAAACAAAAAAAAACAAGATGGCCTCTAAAAAATTAAGGCTTGCCAATAAACAAAAAAGACAGGTTACAGACACGAATACGTATTAACTAAACAAAATCAAAACAGCCGCTAAAAAATTAAAGACTTGCCAAGTTATAGACACGAATACCAATATAAAATCAAGATGGCCGCTAAAAAAAATAATGGTTTGCCAATAAACAAATACAGAAAACAGATAAGTTAGACTAGCTAAACAGAAACAATTAGAACAATTACGAAAGCAGAAAAAATAAAAGAATAGAACACTTAAAGATTATTTAAAAGGAAAAGAAAATAAAGAAGGTATTAGGTTGGTGCAAAAATAATGACGTAATAATGTCGTTTTTTGACGTATTTTTTAACGTCAAAAAACGACATTATTACGTCATTATTTTTGCACCAACCTAATAGTAACACGTAACAATTAAAACGTATTAATTTGAACTAAAGAAAAAATAATGTCTGACGACAACTAGACAGATAAACTGTGGGAACGGAATTTAGTAAATTAAAAATGAGACTTTAGCGTAAAAACTAAAAATAAAGGGAAAAATTAGAAATGAGAATGTAATAAATTGAAAAAGAAAGGAAGAAGTGAAAAAAAATCAAAAAAGTTTCCAGGTAACAGTCAACAAAAGAAAGTTAACAATAAAATAAATTTAAACTTAACAGAACGGTGTTAGTCGTAACGAGCAAAAGTAATCCACACGCATCAGTAATTTGTTTGTGTTGCTTGCATAGCAGTTGTAGATGTAATCGTCTTGAACAGTAGATTATATTGAGACTAGTGTACCCGTGCTATAAAAAATGACAGCAATTTTTAGAAAGTTTTAACAGCGAAATACAATGAAACAAAATTCTTGAAACGATATTTTGAGATTCAACAAAGCCGAGATAAAGAATTCACAACTAAAATAGATGCTAAGGAACCATTTGATTAATTCGTTCCTTTTATAGTTTTTAGACGTTTAATGGTATCGATCATTCATTGATTACTCCTTGTATTATATAAATTGCTTTTTGCTCAGTAGCTTTTCATCTTAAAAATGTTATGTGTTTAATATAACAGTGAAATAGAAATATCACTTGGAAGAAAAAGATTAGCAACAGAACGATAAAGATGGCGAAGATAACGACAATGCCTATTTTAAGACCAAATTAAAGCAAGACGATCACATAATAGACAAAGGTACCCAAGTACCTCACATGAACGGCTTGAACAAATAAGACTGCAATCTAAGAAACAGGAGGAAAGGAAGTGATCAACTAAAAGGTTCAATTTGCTCAGGAAATAATTTTGTCTAAATGACGATAAATATTTTATTTGCATAGATTATTAAAACGTCTAAGGGAAGTAATCAACCATAAATTTACTAACTTAAATTGATTTACCTTCCTCCCCTCTACAGATGGGACAGGAAATATATAAATAAATAAACATTGATAATTATTATATACTTTGATAAAGAATTAACATTATTTATTTTTTAACTATTTTTTTTTTTATTTCTGCTTGTTTCGTCGTTTTGTTTGTTGGTTTCGTTTTTATTATATCTTATTTCATATATTATACTACGTAGTGTATTATAAAATAATATACTACGGTTATTTGTATATTTTTGTCTCTAACGTTTTGCTTAAAAAGAGATAACTCTAAAATATAAATATTTGATAATCACCCCCTCTTGTACAGGTAACACCATTTGGTTTTACATGTAGTATTATGCCGATATAGACTTTTCCGACCAGAGTAAGGAGGCCAGGTGCAGGGTTGACCTGAAGTGAAATTTCCGGACGCTATATGTAAAAGCACATGACCTCATACTTGTAACAGTTTTTACAGGTGTGTGAAGAACTCATAAAACAAAACAACCGCTCTAGAGAGGAGTTTGGCAGTCTACACAGACGTCGTAGGTCCATGTTTAGCTGAGGGCTCTATGAAGCTGAGCACGAAAATGTGTGACGAAGTAATATCATGTTAACTATGAAGGTTTCACGTCATTATTTAATCACCACCCCATTACATATCTATGTTATGAGAATGGCGGAGTGTTAAATAATAAAGAATATTTTTCTTGTTACTTATCCTGATATTTCTTGTGTATATATTCTCCTTCTATGTGCCGCATCCTCTCAGGACGTGGGTGATCATGCGCTCCACAACTTCCTATTCCTCGTGGTCCTTGGCAGCCTTTCTCCCTTTGCTAAGCATCCCGACCTCTGTTCCGCCATCCATCCACACGGGCTCACCAGGCAGGTGACTCACTGCCTTCCTTTATCTCTATCGTCTTCGACCATGATCTGAGTTTTCTAAGGCCTCTTCCCTCATTATGCGTCCAAGTTATTTCATCTCTTTTTTTCTGATTCTGAACATGCACGTTACGCATTAATTATATCTTTCAATGTTTCTTCTACTGACGTAATAGACAAGGACACTCATAATATGCATTGTATATAGAGTGTATGAGCATAAACATAATATACAGTGTAAACAGTGTATCTACGGTGTATGAGGATATTCGATTTATTTCATATTTCAATGCTTTTCTATTTGGTTCGTTTCTGTGTAAGTCTATTATTATTATTATTATTATTATTATCATTGTTTTATTTCCTTTTCTTTCTGGTGCAATTTTTTTTTGTCTCGACCTTTATTACTCAGCTCAGGATAGGGATTGCCCAGACAGTGTGTAACAGACAGAGGATCAAATCTTTTATAATATAGATTTTCTTTTACTTTCTTTTTAGCACAATTCCTAACCAGGTCATTTACCCCAGACCTAGGATAAGGCTAGTTAATATTTGTATTCTGTTTGTACAGATTATGATAAGTGGTACTTAACATATTGTACAGTGTTTATATATATATATATATATATATATATATATATATATATATATATATATATATAAATAAAAGGCAGGATTTGTGTGTGTGTGTGTGTGTGTGTGTGTGTAACGAATGTACGGCCGTAATTTTTGACGGATTTGCACCAAAATTTGCATGCACATGCCCCAAGTTAGCGGGAAGGCCAAGACCGAGTTTGCATTTTCCAACTCCCATCCATAGTGGAAATAATCGATTTTTTCATGCTTCTATGGCAGTTTTCAGGTAGTTTGCGGCCATTTTCTACTGGCCAGAGTGAGGGCCTATAGCTGGCTGCCACGAATAGGCAGGAAGATTCTATTGGCCAGCGTGAGAGCCAACAGCTAACTGACACGAATGTTAACTAGCATGCTAGCATGCAAAAATATATCGATAGCTGCATTCCTCACATGTGGGAAAAATTTAAATCTGCATGGCACTTTACTCCAATTAGCTCATTCGCTTGCTTAAACTCAACGTTGATTCTGATTCCGCAGAACTGGGTTGGGTGTGAAAAAGTATTTGTTGTTAACATTCTTTTTCCATTCGGTTTTTCCAGTTACGAGTTCTTTTTTTAAAGCTGATCGTTTTGTGTTAATTTTGTTTAGTTCTTTTTTCGTAACAAATTTAATGTTTAGTATAGAGCTTAGAAAAAATTCGCAGTGTGAGATAGGCAAGAAGTAAGGCATGTAGCAACATCAGCATGGCAAAGGGCACTCCTTTAAAGGCAAGGAAGGGCAAAAATATTTTAAGTCGATTGCTGTATGAGTCGTACGATTTTTGAATCAAGCACGGACAACGCCGGGCCAGGCTGCTAGTACACACACACACACACACACACACACACACACACCACACACACACACATATATATATATATATAATGTTTGCATTTGTAATGAACTTCTAAGTAGACGACCAGTTCTATATAGAAAAATCTTTGAGAATCTCTTGTCAACTGGAATTTTGTTAATGTTTTTGCCTGTACTTGATTGCATCCAGTTTTTTTCTCAAATGATGGTCACTTTGTACAAGGCCCAAGAGCCACTTGATGTAGGATGTTATGGAGTAAGCAGCACAGTTTATAAGGTTATGTTGGGGATAACGGTTAATCCAAGACATGAACAGATTAAGAATATAGTGATCGAGGAAGCATCCTCTTGGGAGTCTGTTCCACAAAGAAATGGTTCACGGGAAGAAGTTGGTCGTGTGGACCTTACGTCTTACCAATGGAACACAAAGGGGAATGCTAGTGATCCTAATGGTTATAGCAATAACAGTAGTTTTATGAGGCAACATCTTTTTCAATTTCAATTTCCTTATATTTCCTTATACTTCAACAGATATATTTTATTTGATGACACTAACCATAACTCATCTATGTGAAGATTTTTTTATTTCTCATCTTCAATCATTCAGTCTGTTTTTTTTTAAATCTATATGTCTGTCAGAAAAGAATGGTGAAATCTCGAAGAAGAGTAATATCATGAGATTCTATGACTTTTTCTGGACGATGTTCATATAATCTTTCAGCATATGTACTCTGTTATACTGACATATACTTTTTTTTAATCATTTCACCCCAAGCAAAGAAATAAAACCACTAAGACGCAAGGAGTTAATGAATGTGAGAGGGTATGATAAAAAAAAATCTGTTAAGGAGAGAGAACCATAAAAGAATAAGAATTAAGAAGACAGAAGATTACGATTGACATTGCATTTAAATTTTTGAAGATCAAAGTTCACTGGGAAACAAGAACCCGGAATAGAGTTCCACAACTGCGAGAAGTTTGAGAGAAGAAACTGCCAGTATAGAACTTACGGTTACATCTAATAATTTCAAATGTAAAATGATGCGAAATTGCCGCCGATCTAGTACTGCGTTTAAATTGTGAAAGTCGCGGTACCATAGCGGAAATTTCATCAGAACAATTATCATGAAAGTATTTATAGAAAAGGCAGAAGAAAGCTACGTTACGGCGGTGGGAAAGTGACAGAAGCCGAGATGCCAGGTCAGTAACAATAATACTGCAGATTCTTCTTTGGATTTTATCAAGAATCTCTAAATATATAGCAGAAGCACCAGACCAGATGTCTATCCTCCGAAAATATGAAACTTGTAGCATTCAGGTCATTATTATTATTATTATTATTATTATTATTATTATTATTATTATTATTATTATATTTTCGTTGATTTCTGGTGTATACTTATTTCTTTCCGCGTCTCAATCAGAGACGAAAGGTCATAAATGGCGTCATGACATTTTCTAATGAGCATTTTTGAGGAGAAAAAAAAAAAAACACTCTCGATCACACATATTTTAGATACATAAAACACTTCGTAAGGTGTGGGCTGTGCTTGTGTGTACAATTTTTTTTTTGTATTTCTTACAGACATAGACCATCTGGAATCCCATCAACGAGTCTATTGGAATCTTTTCCAATCAATCCGAGGGCTCCAACTACAACTGAAGTTGTCGATGTCCTCATGTTCCACATTCCGAGATTTCGATTTCAAGGTCCTTGAGTTTTGATAGCTTTTTGAAGATCTTCAACGATACATTACGGTTTGCATGGATAGCCATGTCAACAAGAAGGCACATTTTTTCCTTTGCGGACTGATCACGATGTCTGGGCGATTAGCTTTGATTGTTCTGTCTGTGTGTATTGTAAAGACTCATAAAATTGTTACACGTCCTATCTCTGTAACTGGGTTTGCGTGGTGTTCATATCCATTTCCTGTAGTTTCCTTTCCGTAAAAGTTGCAGATATCCCAGTTTAAATATTAGCCCACTCATGACGGGTTTTATATTCAGTGGGTGCCAATACCGTGCAACCTGATACAAAATGGTCGATTGCTTTTGGATATTTATCGCAGAATCTACATTTTGGGCTAACATAATTTTTCAGTATTTGTGTCTGGTAATTTCTAGTCAGCAAGCATTGGTCCTGTGCAGCAAGAATAAAAGTTTCGGTTTCAGATTTTAACCCTGCACTACGTAGCCACTGATGGGTACGGGGTTTGTCTACATCAGCTTGTTTGGTACGGGCTGAATATTGGCCGTGAAGAGGTTTATCCTTCCATCGATTCTGTATTTGGTCGATTGCATTTGCATTTGCTTCCTTTTTTAAGGTTTTTGTAGCTGCAGTAGGTGTATTATGTTTTACTTTCATTTCTTCACCCATTTGAAACGCCATTTCGAACTTGTTGGCTTCCTTTACTACTGAATAAAGTTTCTTATTTCTTTCACGTTCTTTGACACAGATCATCATCCAGTCTTCTGTCGATTTCAGTTATCTTTGAAGGTTGATAGTTGCAGTCTTGTAAGACAGTTCTAGTTGAACTAATCCTCTGCCTCCTTCGGATCTGGGTACATGCAGACAGTCAACATCAGCCTTGGAATGATGCATGAGGTGCCAGGTGAGAAGCTTTCTAGTTTTGGCATTCATTCGCTTAATATCATCTATGGTTCATTTAAGGATGTTGAAACCATATTGTACCACGTGACAGCCGACGTGTTTATAGTTGATATTCTGTTTTTTTTTTAACTCAGCTCAGACGCACACGCCTGTAGTATTCTTTTCTCACTTTCTCCTTCATTTCGTTATGTTGTATTTCATCTCTTTTGCTAATCCCTATATCCATTGTGTGTGTTTCTGTAAATCTTCCTTTAATGTTAATTTTGCACATTTAACTAATCCGAAATCCATGCCTATATCATCACAGAAACATTTTATAACATTGAGGAAACTTTAACTCATTGTCGTCAAAGAATTTGAAATCAGCCATGTAATGTGGGTGATTGAATAATTTCTTGTTTACTTTGTATCCATAGCTGTTATTGTTCAAGGTTTCTTAACGTGGACCATATAACCCCCTTGTGGGCCATGAGATATTTTCAGGGGTCACGAGACAAAT
Organism: Acanthosepion lycidas; assembly: GCA_963932145.1. Lineage (NCBI taxonomy): Eukaryota > Metazoa > Mollusca > Cephalopoda > Sepiida > Sepiidae > Acanthosepion > Acanthosepion lycidas. The sequence goes on along the minus strand of OZ010590.1, from coordinate 2,439,356 downwards.
GGTGGGCTACGAGGGTGTAGATAAAATTTAGGATCCACAAATATATATATGGAGTATTTTGTAATTAATAATTATTATTTAAAATAAAATATTAAATTTATTATTAAGTTAAATATCATATTAACCTATAAGCCGTTTCGTTAACATAAATATTTGTTTATTGTAATTTTTTTCATCTGATCTCTGCAAAATTGTTGTTTTTAGCTTTCAATTTCTTAAAATTTAAAACTCAAAATTTAAAGTTTAAATTAAGATATGTTTTCACCAACTTATCTTTCAATTTTGAAAAAATAAATGTCCTGAACAAAGATCTCCAAGGAAATGACTCCGCCCTGTTTTCCCGCAAGGAGGCAATTAATACATTTAATGGGAAACTAAAATTGTTCTGGTTGAACCTTGCGAGACGGGAGTTTGCAGTTTCCTTCCTTAGCGAATATATCCACCCAGCTGCTTGATGATGACCTAGCAGTCTATGTTGATCATTTGAAGCAGTTGTATTAATGATATGAAAACTCACTTCTCTCTGATCGACTCCAAATGACAATACCACACTCGTTTATGGATCCCTTCATTGCTGATGCGTCTGAAGTTGATATCACACTACAAGAAAGTTTCATTGTATTTCAAAATAACACAGCAGCTCAAGCGAGGTTCAAGCATGCAGGATACCAGAAGCTGTGGATGAATGAAGACATGCGTAAGAATTACTCACTACTCTGGAAAGATGTGAAGTTGTTCTTAGGCGCCTTTCCCACATCTTACTTGGTTGATTCTGGTTTCAGTCGGATGATTTATCAGCTTTCAAAGACTCAAAGTTGCCTTGACGTAGAAAAAAAGCCAAAAATTGACAATTTGGCAGCTCTGCACCAGTCACAGGATTCTCATTAAAACCATACAAGATAAAGCTGATGTTATATGAATGTTTTATTTTGTAAATAAATGAGTTTATTCAAATAAAATATTTATCCAATTAATATTATTCTTTGATTTGCAACTGGAGTTACTGTTTTGTTTTACTATCCAAATTACAACCTTTAACATTCCTACTTCCCTAGATTTATTAAGTTGAGGGAAAAGGTGGGAGGGATTAGAAGCTAAGAAGTTAGCATGAGGGGCCATAAAAAACTCGCATTGGATTGATGGGGGCGCGACCAGAATAAAATTGAGAAACAGTGGTTTAGTTCATGTGTAAGGGGAATTAAGGACAGGCAAAACAGAAGGGGTGACAGGAAATCTTCTTGAAAGATTCCTCGTAGGATATTCAGCCGGTTGGAAGTGGCAGTGCCTTTGGTGTGATTTAGGTATGATGTGATTTTCCAATGCTTTGTTTAAGGATATTTAATATCACCGAGGAGACTTTGTACATTTGCAAAGCCTTAAGGATCCAAGAGTGTGGCCCACTATCAAAGACTTTACGGTAATCTGTTCAGGCTCTGCTGAGATTTCTACATCTTTTCCTGCAATTTTCAGGGATCATTTTGTTTATCAATAGTTGATCTTTGCAACCATATCATTCTCTTCGGCATCCCTTCAGGTCCAGGGGATGAATGTTGTTTTCTTCGATAAAAGAATAAGTACTGTCTGTCAGGACAGACGGAATCAATTTATACGTGGTAGACAGACATGCTTATAATCTTTAGTAACATCCGTTTTGCAGGAGATATGTAATACCTTCAGTGATCCATTCTTGGATTACATTACGATTACTAATAAGCATTGATGAAGTTTGTGCAAGGTTCTTATGGATTGATGACAGATAATATAGTCAAAAATTGGGTGCCTTGTCATTTCCTGGAGATTTCGTTACAGCTTGCCTAACATTAAATATGGTTTTATTTTCCCATTCTTGTAGAGGATTATCCATCATTCATTCTTCTTCTGGTTGGATCCACTCGACAATGGGATTATATTCCTTCGAACAAATCCAAATATTCTCGCAAAATTTCAACAATTTTGAATAGATGGTGGCTTTTTTGACATTTATAAATAATTCAAATTAACATTATTATTATTAATAATAATATTATTATTGAGCAGGAGACCAGTACGCCAACAAAGAGATGCTGCGGTACAAATATACGAAGCCCAATGTAAACAATATGATACCAGTGAATGAGTAACAGCTTTCAGGATGTGGCTTTACGACAGGTTTCAGGAACAATCATATTCTCAAAAAGGCATTGATGAAGAGTTATCTATGCCCATTAGGGACATCTTGTTCAGACGGAGAGAGTTTTGCGGATGATATGTGTTGAGGGGCTCTCTCCTTTTTACACAAATTAACTCACCCGGCATATACATGAAGACCCGAGAGAGCAAGACGGAAGAGTCGAGTCCAGAGTGACAGAGTAAATGGTTGTAGGTAACCGGAAGAGTGAGAGTGAGGTAACAGCGTTGTAGGAATCACAGTGAACGAGCACGTAGACTCAGTAAGAAGTCATACAGCGATACTTTAATACCAAAGACTATATATATATATATATATATATATATATATATATATATATATTGCTACTAACCCGTATTCCTGGAACTACTAACCTGCTTTACCAGTTTGTATTATTACGTTAATACATTATTTTCATATATTAATTCCTGGCGTTTGTTATTTATTGGTACCGGATTTCAACCCGGAATCCACAACAATATGCACAGTTCCGGACCAAGTAATAATTTGTATCTCTGAGTTGATGATGTGTCCAAGAATTTCCTCAAATCATTTTAATTACCAAAGTCCTCTAGAATCTCTGATTCAAAAAGGCAAAGGGGAAGAGTTATCTATGCCCATTAGGGACATCTCGTTCAAATGGAGAGGGTCTGGCGGGGTATATGTAATCATACGTAGCTCTGAGTTGCTGATGTGTCCAGGAATTTCCTCGTACAATTTTAATTACGAAAGTCTTCTGGGATCTATGACTCAAAAAGGCCGTGTAGGAGAGTTATCTATGCCCATTCGGGACCTCTCGTCCGGATGGAGAGTGTCTTGCTGATGATATGCGCAGTCCAGGACCAAGTAATCATATATAGCTCCGAGATTCTGATGTGTCCAGAAATTTTAATGCCTTGATTTTTCGTTACCCTTCTTTATCGTACTCAGTTTGCCTCAATCCCAACTGGGATAATTCTACTGTTAAGTTTCTACATTTCTGTTACTTTGATTTGCAGGTCCTTATAATTTTATATTTTTTGAAATTCTTTTTTAGAGACATTTAAATCCTTTGGGTAAGTCCTATTAATTAGTTGGCAGGTTCTTTTTTTGAAATCTTTTATGAATGGTCTATGCACATCAATTTCCCGGTCTGTGAGGATTCCGTAATATAGTCACCCATCATGTCACATCATTTGTTTGGTGTTTGTACCATGTATCGAAGACTTCAATACCAGACCTCGAAGAGATTATTATTATTATTATTATTATTATTATTTGTAGATATTATGTTTCCTGTAGAGCCCGGCTCAATCTATGGTCCTTAGGCCGTATAATAGAATAGTCATTTAACTGAGAGCACTTTTCTTAGTGTATGGGACGTTCCTATTAGAACGATCTTCTGAGCAAGTCTTATGTTGATAATACCTTGGATACTATTTGTAAAATTGTCCATTCCTTTTCTCACGAGGCCCGGTGCTCCGATTACTATTGGTACATTCTCAGTCTTCATTTCATACATTCTGTTAATCTCGATCTCCAGGCTCTTGTATTTGGACAATTTATCGATAATTTTTATCATGGTGTTTTCTAAGTCAATACTTCCTGAATTTCTTGTCTTCTATGATAATATCTGACATTTTGTCTTTTATTTCCCTATCTGTTTGGATTGGCATGTCCCAGATGATAGTTACATCGTTATTTTGGGTAACTGTATCTAGCTGGTGTTCATATCATCTCTCAGTGGTTTCGATTTTGTGCTTCTTGCATATCTTCCAGCGCACATATGTCGCTACTCTGTTATGTCTCTTGGTATATAATCATTTTTTGCTTGTTTCAGACATCCTGAGATAATATGTCGATATTTTCATCATATTTTCAGCAGATTCTGCATTTCGGGTTAGTTCCATCCTTGATTATGTGACAGTGATAGGATTTGGCTGCGAGGCTTTGGTCCTGAGCTGCAATAATTAGGCCTTCTGTTTCAGCTTTCAACCTGGTGCTCCTCAGCCACTGATGTGTTCTCTGTTGCTCCACATCTGTTGCTTCCATTCTTTTTAGGTGTTTCTCATTCAATGCTTTGTCCTCCCAATATTTTTTGTAATTTCATTTGACCAAGTTGTTTTGCTTTTTGTTTTACTCATTTGGCATAGATAGTATTCACTTCGTTTTTTATTTTATTTTTTGGTAGGATTTTAGGTGTATATTAAACTGTTTCTTAAAGAGTGCAGCTTCTTTTTTGATGGAGTGGATTTGGAGTTTTACTATTTATAGGAAAGGGTCCTTGAGTTTTGTGAGGTAGGCTTCCAATCTAATTGTTGGATGTTTTTGAATTAATTAAAGTTTGGTTAGACCATGTCTTCTTAAAGCTCTTGGTACATACAGCCAATCAACATCTGATTTTGGGTGATATATCCTCCTTTGGGTAAGCATTTTTCTGGTCTTGGTGTCCAATCTTTTAATGTCATTCAACTTCCATTTAATAATGTTGAAGCTGTATGCTACTACGGGTATGGCCAAGGTTTTGTTATCTTTCATTTTATTGGCCCCCATTCTTTTCTTTTCTTTGGTGGCATGTCTTAGGCAAATATGAATTGTCAAATGGAATGCGTGGGCAAATACCACAAGAGAACGCTGTAAACCTACAGGAATCACTAAGCTTGAATCACTTTAGGAAAGTTTGGGAAAATAAATGTTGAGTAATAAAAAAAATCAAGCTTACTTATTACTACGGTGAATGCAATGCAAAGACTGGCAGGACAATAAAAAATTTAAATTGGGAACAGCTATAAATGACAATGAAAGCAACGCATTAAAACCGTAGTAGTAGGCTTTATGCAGCTGAAAAGGTAATCTCACTTGAGAGAGATTGCTTGTCTAAGAGAAGAGGAATGTGTAAGCAGGGCTGGACGTACAGAAGGAGAAGCGGAATTGCGAAATTAAGCAGTAGCAATGAGCTTAGGACTGCGTAGACAATCAGTATGACACGGCCACATTTGATTGGACGCGTAAAGGGGCATCGTGCATCCAATGGGCAACACGAACGGATGTCGCGTTCCGCAGGTCATGCGTATGCGCGTGCATCAGCGCGTGTGTCAGCGCGTGACGCATCACGTGACACAGCGCGTGTTGCAGGGCCACACGTACACGCGTTGATGCACGCGCTAATTATCAAAGTCAGCAGCAAACTATGGGCAACAGGTTTTAATTTTTATTCAGCCAATTTGGACTCAAATGCGGTATTGAAGAATTGTCTATCAAACAAAAAATTTTCATCGAAATCGGATGAAATCTGTGGAAACGCATAAACAACATCCAATCACACACACATACACACACACATACATACACACAAATTTTGAGAATTATAGATATAGATAATATTATTTCAATAATTTTATAATTTAAACTATTTATTTTTATTAAATTTTTTATGAAAGCTATATATCCAGGAAGAGATATTAAATATTAAAACGTTGATGAGATTTATAATGGACAGGAAGTAGTGGATAGCCATTGTCACCAATAATTTGGACTCAAAGCCGGTATTGTGGAATTATCTATCAAACAAAAAAATTCATCGAAATCGGTTGAAAACTGGAAATGCATAAACAACATCCGATCACGCACACACATACATACGCGCACACATTTGGGAAATTATAGATATAGAGATGTGAAGACTTCGTTTCAATTGTCGTCTTTCATTTTGGAGCCGTTGTCTTCTTAGAAATGAAAATTGTTCTCGTAGTTTATTTATTTCCGTTTCTATTATTTCTTTCCAGATTAGCATTTTTCTTTTTCGTTTACGTTTTCTTTTTACTTTTTCACCTATTGTTTCTGCGATCATTGCCGAGGCCGCATTTATAAGATGATTCATTTCAGTCTGGTTCATCGGTCTTTCCATTTCGTCCCTTATTTTTCTAATTGCTTGGTTAGCTGGTGTCCTCATCTTTGTCGCCATATTTATTACAACGTTTAGGCTGTTGTACGCTCCGGTCTTCTTCAAGTGGTTGGAATGTCGAACTGAACCCTTTATTTCGCTCACTGGGGTAGACTGTTCTAGTTCCACGTGCCATGTTTAATGGATGTCAGTTATCAGTTATCTCCTGATAATTCCCCTCTCCAAGCTGTCCACCGCCTTAACCGGGTATTGAACTCACATTCTTTGGGTCCTGTTACTGGATATAATCAACGCATTTATCCACTGTGTCATGTGTCCTTGACAGACATACAAATATATACAAATACAAGTACGCATACATATACATACATATATATACAAATTATATAATATTATCATTATTATTAATACAATTATTATTATTATTATTATTGTACACTGATTCTTCCTATCAGCAGTATTTGTCTTGTAACTTTCAGCAATTTGCTTAAATGACTCTTACGAGAAGAAGACGCTTTTGTAATTCAAAGACGCCGTTTAGAGAAACAGATAAAAAAACGAAAGAGAAAGCAAAATTCAAACAAATCTAGATTTGCGTAAAAAAATTTAAACACAATGCAATTTAGCAGTAAATAGCAATGGCGTAATCTGCAGATCAAATAACACATCAATAATAATAATAATGATGGCAACGGTAATAGAAATGACAATGACGACAATAACACATCGGTCACTTTTGAATACTCATAATAACATGCCTTTAACATTAAAATATTATTAATTTAAAATATAATTTGCGGTAATGAGCAAATTAATATATAATAATAATAATAATAATAATAATAATAATAATAATAATAATGGACTCTCCCGTCGGTTTCGACGTATGAGGATCTGACAGTTATGAAATTTTGTGCGATAACCTTAAGTGGCATTTAAGACCCGCTAGTGATTTACAAAGGAGGCCACATATGGAGAAAGAGTGAGGATTGTGAGATGGGATCATTGTTAGATTGGCTGACCTTTTAGTTCTTGCTCTCGCTTCTTGAAGATGATTCAAACAAGCAGATTGCAAACTGCTGAGTCCACTAAAACATGTTGATCTCCATTCTAACCACTCCAGGGCTAAGCGCCCAAGGGTGTTATGTGGTATATTGACAAGTTGGATAAGAACGAATCAAGGTAAACCGCCAGAAAATAGATTTTTTAAGAAATATAAGCCCTTTCATTATAGTTTATTTTTCTTTTTTTAATAGTAAGAATTTAAATAAATTATGATTTAAATAAAAATTTACATTGAGTTATATTTACGTTGATTTCTAAAAATGAAATAAAACTAAATAAACATAAAATTACGACAAAATGTTTAATATTATTTTTTTTTCTTTCGAGTCCCAACCAGAAACCTAAGGTCAAAAATAGCATCATGACATTTTCCACTGAGCAGTTTTTGTGACACCCCCACTCCCAAGATCACACATAATTTACATAGATAAAGCTTTTCGTGATGTATGAGCTGTACTTGTGATTGCATTCTTGTATTTCTCTAAGGCATAGGTTACTAGAAATCTCTTCCATGAGCCTATCGGAACCTTTTCCAGTTAATCAAAGGCTCCAACTACAACTGGAATTTTTGATCTACTTAAATTTCCACTTCAAGATTCTTGTATTTTGATAGTTTTTTGAAGATCTTTAAAGATAAAATCTGCAGACACTGCCATATCAATAAAAAGGCACATTGGATTATTATGGTCTCTGATCACGATGTCTGGGTGATTAGCTTCTGTGTGTGTGTAAAGGTCCCATAAAAACTCTTATAAGTCCTATGTCTCTAACCTAGTCTGGATGGTGTCCATACCAATTCCTTGCAATTTCCCTTCCGTAAGTTTTGTAGATTTTCCAGTGCAGATATTGGCCCATTCTGTCATGCCGGGTTTTATATTCAGTTGGTGCTAATGCCGTGCAATTTGTTACAAGATGGTCAATTGTTTCTGGATTCTCATCACAGAATCTGCATTTTGGGGTGAAACAATTTTTCAGTATGTGTGCCTGGTAATTTCTAGTTAGCAAGTATTTGGTCCTCGGCAGCAAGAATAAAACCTTCCTATTATTATTATTATTATTATTATTATTATTATTATTATTAGTAGTAGTAGTAGTATATTAATTATTTCAGTTTTCGACTTCAAGTCAAAAGAATAAGTCCTTGTAATGTGTATATTAAAAGTTCTCTCTACTGGCGATATTGCTGATGACTATTAGTTTTTAATTTGGTAAGGTCAGCGAAATACATAACTACAAGTCATGGCTTGGATATTCTGGACATGAATAGATAAAAGGTATTAATTTACAATGCTTAAAATAGATATGCCTATTCACCTTCGTGTTAAGACATTGCATCTCGGTAATGCAATAAGCTCGTGAGGTAATAATTATAGCAAAACGGCTGGCAGTGTCATATTCCACGAACTTGGAACGCAATGACTAGACTGCCGACCCAAACAAGTACATAACAAATTTGAAACATGTTTATACAAAGAAAAAAAGCAGTAAAATGAAACAATACGCTTGAAGACACTTAAATTTCAAACAAGTTTTTTAAACGACAAAATTAGCAACAATGATACTTTAAACTAGTAATGTTGTCTCTCTTAAGTTTTTCAACTGGGACCTGGTACCGCAAGTTCAGGTTACTCTTGTTTCAATTTACCCAATGGTAATTTGAAATCGCGCTCAGCATATCAGGAGGATGGATTCGATATCAAATTACCGGAGGCGTTGAAGGTGATCTCAATCTATCCCCTACGATTTCAGATTCTTCTTCTTCTATGTACCGTATCCCTTTAAGATGTTGACGATCATGTCTCTCCACAATGTTCTATCCTTTGTAACTCTTAATAAATTTTGTCTTCTTGCTATCTCTCCCAATCCCTGCTCCGTCATCCATTCATTCAAGCTCATTAGGTAGATTATGCGTTTTTATTTTTTATTTTTTTTACCTACGTCTTTCTTACCTTTAATAGATCGAGTGAGTATCAAATTTTCTAAACCTTCTTTCCTCACTATGTGCTCCCAACTTTCAACTGCATTTTCCTGATGTTAAGTATAAGTGACCTTTTTGTTGCCATTGTCTCTAGAACTTTGTCGTTGCTCATGGTAATCTCAGCATCCTTCTGTAGAATGATTTCAAATTTCCTCAGGAAACCATGGCAATTCACAAATAATAAAGAGAAAGGAAGTTGTGGAGAGAACCATATTAGAACTACATCGCATGAGAATTTTAAACAATAGTAACAACTAAAATGGATATTACATGTAACTAGAAGATAAAATAATGGCAGAATCAAAATGTTCACATTCCACACGACTTCAAACAAAAGGTTAGGAAAGAAACTGCCATCAATACTGGAAAGAGCGATAACAACTACTGGACCTATTTTTAAATATTATTTTATGGGAATTATTTTACAAATCTCAAACGACAGTGGCATTGTCAGTTCGATTAATAAACGTGGAACATTTCATTAGAAGGAAAGGGTTAATATTACCATAATCACTCAGGTGCTGAAGGTACCCAGCATTTAAAAAAGTCAGGCTACATGCATAGATCACCCCATGAGGATCTAAACCGCAATAAAGTAGTAACATTTCGTTAAATATTTATCCCTACGGACAGGAACCCATTTTTTTTATTCAATGCATCAATTTTCTTACACAGTCTATTTATTTCATGCACATTGATATTCCAGTCCCCGTCTGTAGACAGAAAACAAATCTCATGGCGGGATCAGATATGAGAATTTCGATCATTCATATTCATCTCTAAATTATTATTATTATTATTATTATTCTGTGTGTTCTTCATTTCTTTTATCTTTTTTGTCTTAGAAAAACGAGACCTTCATGACGACATTCATAAAATTTCCTTCTTCCTTTAATAAGCATATTAAGAATGTTGTCCATAACTGCGAAAGGATCCTCTTAAAAATAAGTAGACAAAACTTGTCTAAAGTAGCGATGCAATATATATATATATATATATATATATATATATATATATATATTGCATCGCTACTTTAGACAAGTTTTACCCATAGGGCATTGAAGATTTGTTCTGAGTGTAGACTTGATGCCGAATTGAGAACAATTAAGGAATTGTTTCTTAAGAACGGTTACCCCGAATTAGTTATTAAAACTGCCATTGAACGTAAGATCAGGAAGTTCAATGAAATTAAGAAATACGGCCCTTCCAAATGTCCTATATATGTCAGGCTCCCTTGGATTGGTCCTGAGAGTCAGACATACGCCGATAAGATCTCTTCATCCATTAAACGGTGTTACAATGCCGTTACAGTCAGGAACATATTTACTACTAGGACGGCTTTCCCCCCCTTGCCGTAAGGATGTTTTGCCTACCTACCATAATAATTTAGTTATTTATCAATTTAAATGTCGATGCGGGCTCGACTATGTGGGAAAAACTATCCAG